>CM046424.1:56487614-56620927 GCA_025506505.1 Flaveria sonorensis
AAGGACACAAAAAAAAAAAAAAAAAAAAAGAATCCAACATTTGTTGATCAAACCTCAAAGGAACCATTCAGCAAAACTCTCGAACAAGAATCAAGATAAAGACGAATATGGCGTTTGAGTTAATTATAAAGTAATCTATAATAAGTTTAAGTTACAAATAGTATTCTCTTATAATTTTTGTATTATGAATATATTTCTTCTTATATGTCATTTCCTCTTAAATCAACCTTTGCATCCAGTATTAGATTTTCAAAGTTAGTCTACGCACGTCTTTCACATGAGAATAGAATATTTCTGTCATTCCAACTTTTATCTCTTATTTACACTTCCTTGATCTTTCTATATATCCCAATTTTAGTTCGATCTAGCCTAGGTCTCATTTGCAAGTTATTTTAATTTTGTTCTGTCTTTAATTTAGTTGTATGAAAAATGCAATGTATATCATGGTCGTTCGAAAGTGTGAATCATGACGTATCCAATTTTACCATTTGAAATTGCGGCTTTTTTATTATTTGATATGTTAAAAGATGTTTGAATTGTTAGGAAAGGGGCTAGTTGAATATATTGTGAGTCAAGAAAAGGCTTCAAATCAAGGCCAACACAGGTAGGAAAAACACTTTGTATTTGCTTCGCCCTACACATACACACATAAATATTGTACTAGTGAAAATGCTCGCGCGTTGCGGCGGTACGGTGTACGCGATTTTTGAGAATTCGATTTTATTCAGTATCGGCTCGGTGCGTTATAACGTAAATTAAAAAATCAAAATATAATTATTGAAAAAATGGAATGAAAGAAAACAATTACGTATATTACAAAAGTCTTTAAGACAAACTATCCCAACAATATTAGTGAAAGCATAGGTGATATTTGTGGTCGGAGATCACTTATCACCTAGATTTTTTTAGGGGGGTGGGTTCGTTTATGATGTAGGTTAGAGTTTTGATTAGAAGAGCAGCTTTCGATGGTGATTTGCATGACTAAAAAATTAATGGAGAAATTGTCACTACAAATTACCATCTTGATGTTATTTAGCTGTTAACAACCGGCAATGAAAAGGGGAAGATGATTAGTGCTCAATCGCAATAAAAAACGGCATTGAAAGTAAATGACGTTTTGTTTGGCACGTGTATTATTTTGCATTTGTATTATAACATCATATGTTATACTTTATTGTAAGGCCATAAATGAAATAAATGGTTAATTTTTTGAAATTTAAGTATGACTTTTCATATGAGTGTCTTAATATATATGTAAAATATCATTCTATCCTCTTTCATTTTGATATAAAAGATATAAATAAATATTAAATTATTAAACAAACAATATGCCCTAAAAATATTAGTATTATAGTTATTATAAATGTGAAGAGATATATATATAAGTTATATACTTAGAAAATTTAAATAAAATAATACTAATTTTAATTGTATTTAGTTATAAATATAAATAGTAAATATAAATTTAATATCAGTTTATAGATCATAAATAAATAAAAATTTAATGAAATGAATTAAATAATATATATTATAAAATATATTAATAATATGTATTCAAAATATAATAATTAGAAGAAGTTAATTAAAGGGGCAAAAGTAAAATTATTGCATAAAAACATGTGTACATTATGCTTAAAATGTTGTATAGGTGTCTTATACTTTAATAAAATTCCATCTTATCATTCTTAATATATATTATACAGTAGTATAGATATAGATATGTATTAAAAATGCAACAATTATCTAAAAAAAAGTTTTATACTACTATTATACCTTATCACTTAGAATAAATAATATGTTTACCTATCAACATTATCTACATAATTACTGTTACTTTTATTAAATAATAAATATTTCAACAATTGTGACGTTAAATAACAAAGGTATTATTTCCCTAAATAACATTTGTAGAAGAATTTAAGTTTCATTGTATCTAAAGAAAGGAAAATTATTATTATACGTAGAACTATAAAATATACAACTATATAAATTATTATTATACGTAGAACTATAAAACTATATTATTACCATTGTGTTCAATAATATGACTTCAAACATCGATCTTTTAGTTCCTTGAAAAGAAAAAAAATTCTAACCGTCACTCTAGCTCTTTATTTTCTCTTTTTCTTCTTTCCAAACTCATTATATCCCCAGTATATTTTGAGTTGTGTATTATGTAAAAGTGACTAGTGATAATATAGACTATAATGGTGTGACCAATTTTTCTATATGCAATTTACTTTGTTTTAACATGCAACTGGTGTTTTTATATTTCATGTTATCAATCTTATTTTATTCCTTTATTCATATAAAAATGTATGAATATTTATATATTCTTTAACCTACAAAGTTATAAATATTAAAGGGTTTATTATGAGTTGGTTATGATACCATTACCATAATCATATTATCATAACCATAACCAAACTAATAAATCTCATCTATGGCTATATCAAAGTCATGACGAGATATGAAAAGAGTGAGATGTAAGCAAACCTTACATGTATCACAATGGATAAAGAGGTTGCTTCTAATAAGACTCCCAACTATAAAACAATCAAATGGAAATATAAAAAACACATAGCATAATCACCGTATAGTAGATCATAAAAAACATATCATGTATCAAAACTCATGAAGCACACAAGATTATACAAACATGCAGCACATAACGAGTAATCCTAATACCATAGACGACAAAAAACATACATGGACATTTAATATACACTAGATCATATGCCATCCATACCAATACGTATTAAGAAGTATATATTCATGAAAACATACGATCCAGCATAATATACAATAGTCAAGAAGCAAACATATAGTGATACTAGGCGATGAAGCGATATCAAGAAAGGGATTGCATGCAAAGGCTACTAATAGGATGATACAACCACACTAAGCCAATAATCCTACGTCAATTTTGTGATTTTTTAGGGATAGGTTAAGAGTAGCTAGTCTAATGGTAATATATGAAAAAATAAGGATGTTATAGGTTCATATATAAGGATATTTATAGAATGTATGTATTATTTGAGAAATTTGTGGGTGTTCCTAATTTATCTAGTCACAGTCGTGGGCCTTTGTAGGTTTCTTCATGCATTTGTCACGGAGTGATTTATTCGACTCTCGTGCGGCACTTAGAATCCTTCTAAGTTCAGCCTTTGTGACCAAATGAAGTAACAATTCAAGTTACGATGCGGAAGCGTTTGCAAGCTCGTAATACAAATGACTTTGTATTGCTACAAGGTAGTTACAAGTGTGCTTTACAAGTGCTTTACACTAGACTGTATGGAGTGGGTACCTACAAATAAGGACTTCATCACCTATTTATACTAGTTCATGTATCTAGATCATTCTTGATCTAGAGTTTTCTAATAATACAATATTTACATGATATTTTGATAGATCTTTGAAGGCCATTCTAGACCTTTCATGAGAACCCAACTCCTAGATATTTCCAAGTGAATATCTTGATCATTCTTGATGATTCAAGGCTGTTTTGGATACCCACTTGTGTGTCCTTCAAGGCCCAACACGTTTTAGGCTGTTCCGGAGACTTCCGGACAGCCCTATATGCCTCCGTATGTTCCGGAAACTTCCGGAATTCGAGATACACGATTTGATTTTAGGCAGGTCGTGACATTTCCCCACCTAAACCCACGATGTCCCGTCGGGTTCTTGGGTTTCCTCGCATGTTCTTGCGAGTCGCAAGACAGATAGCATTTTCCCTTTTGGCTGGTGCTGACTCCAGCATCGCAGTGTGCACTTGATCACCCTTGACGATGTACAAAGGGTTCAAAAAAGTTGCTTGGAACGGCTTTTGCTTTTCTGAAAAAGTCCATCCCGAGCACGATCTTGTAGTCGCCCAATGGTGCTATCGAGAAATCGGTTACCTTGCCATGTCCCGATCTTAGTCCTGACAGCCCATGACATTCTCGATCGGTTTTGTGTCACCATTGCGTTTTTTAAGAAATCCATCAAGTGTGGAGATTCTTAAACCAAGTCTTTTTGCCTCTTCAAGTGTGATAAAGTATGACTTGCTCCGGTATCGACCAGTGCCTTGCAAGTCGTCCATTCACTTCTATGTTCACAAACCGAAGTCCTTTTGTCTCTGTGTTCGTGATGTTGCCATGTCTCTCTGTGGGGTGCGACTCAGCCAACTTTAACGGCTTCCCTTCATGTGCCGTTAACGCGTTTAGAACTTGTAGTTGCATTGCCCCGAGACGAACCTCCTGTCTTCGTGGGATGCAATCATCATTCCTCACCACAATGGCTTGCAAACTTTGTTTCTTCGGCAATCCCTAGCATTATGTGGTCCATCGCATATGAAGCAAGATTTTGGAGTGCGCTTTTCGTTGTCGTATCGTGGTGGTTCCTTGGTTCCACCCTCCGATCATAATTGGGCTAACCCCCCACCTTTCTCCTCATCACATTCCTCATTCATCGGCCTATATGGTCGTTGTCTTTAATGTCGATCAAGCTTTCAGCTATTGCAATTGCTGAAGCAAGATCTTGAACATTTCTTGCTCTAGTTCTATCTTAGCCCATGATTGCAGACCATCGAGGCAAGAGAAGAGGGAGGCTTTATCGATAAGTCCGGGATCTCAAGGACAAGTGTTGTAAAACTCTTTGACATAGTCCTTTGTGGTCCCGGTTTGTTTGAGCTTACGAAGTCGACTTCTCGCTTCGTGTTCAGCATTAACGGATAAAATTGTCGTTTGAGTTCTGAACAAATTCAGCCCAAGTTTTGATTGTACACGTACCTCGTTTGATATCCATGCTTCGACGTCTCCACCACAGCGCTGCCGTATCTTTCAAATACATGTTGCTGTCTTTATTTTGGTGGCGTCATCGAAGACTGTACCCTCCTAGGTACTGCTCCATTTCCCAGATAAAGTCATCAACCGCTCGAGCTTCTCGTTTGCCCATAAACGGTGATGGTTTGGGAATTTCAACTCCTCTGTGTCAGGTTCATAACGTTCCCTCTGTTGTGATCATGGCTTTGTTGCAATCGTTTATTTTGGCTTCCATGCCAAGAGGCGGCGATGCATGTCATTAGATAGATCATCCATCTCTTTTCGTAACTTAGTCATAGCGTCTCCAATTGCATCTTGATCATCAGTTTTACTCATCTCGAAGTAATTCCATAGCAGCCTGAGTCCTTCTCGGATCTCATTAAAGTTTCTTCTATACGTCCAATCGTTGGAGACAAATGTCGACCTGAGATCCTGTTTCGACAAGGCCTGCCTCCAGGTCATTAACTCGTTTTTCCAAGGTACGATCCTTGGACATACCTCGTTCCTTCTTGACACCATTTTGGGATTCATCTCGGCCTCGTTTATCTTCAACAGCTGTATTTTTGCTAGTTTCGGTAGCCATCCAAAATGAACCGACCTGGCTCTGATACCACTTGTCACGGAGTGATTTATCGACTCTCGTGCGGCACTAGAATCCTTCTAAGTTCAGCCTTTGTGACCCAAATGAAGTAACAATTCAAGTTACGATGCGGAAGGTTTGCAAGCTCGTAATACAAATGACTTTGTATTGCTTACAAGGTAGTTTACAAGTGTGCTTTACAAGTGCTTTACACTAGACTTGTATGGATTTTGGGTACCTACAAATAAGGACTTCATCACCTATTTATACTAGTATCATGTATCTAGATCATTCTTGATCTAGAGTTTTCTAATAATACAATATTTACATGATATTTTGATAGATCTTTGAAGGCCATTCTAGACCTTTCATGAGAACCCAACTCCTAGATATTTCAGTGAATATCTTGATCATTCTGGATGATTCAAGGCGGTTTTGGATACCCACTTGTGTTCCTTCAAGGCCCAAACACGTTTTAGGCTGTTCCGGAGATTCCGAACAGCCCTATATGCCTCCGTATGTTTCCGGAAACTTCCGGAATTCGAGATACACGATTTGATTTTAGGCAGGCGTGACAATATGGTCTAAACAGGCCACCCTTTTATAAATTGTAATGAGCATCTTCATACACTATATGTGAATGAGATTGATCATTGTTTTCAATCATTAGATTAGAAAAAATATTCAGTTAAAGCCTTATAAATTAATTTTTTAGAAATAATGGTTATTCCTAAGAAAAAATAAGGTAGTTTTTTCTTTAAGAACATCCCAAAACTTAGCCAGTTTGTGAAAAACATAATTTTTTATTTCCCGGTATGCTTTCAAATGTTTCTACGGGGATCTCACATCTATCCTTGTTCCCTCTTTTATATCTAGGCAAGGATGACATAAGTTGGGTTTGAGATGAGCAATCAACAGAGACCCATGGCGACTAATACTGGTCCACCTCCTAAGGGTGCTAGTAGTAGTGGCGCTAAATGTTTTGGTTGTGGGGAGACAGGCCATCGGCACGCTGATTGTAAGAAGGCGAGTAAGCGCCATATGTTTGTTGAATCTAAGGATGAAAAGCAGGAAGATTATGAAGATTCCCAGTATTTGATGAAGAGCCCGAACATGAAGAAGAATTGTGACTGGAGATGTTGGGGTGAACTTGGTGGTTAGACGAGTTGCTATGCACCAAAGGCAGATGGCGAGACTGGCTTAAACACAACATCTTTCACTCAACTTGTACTATCTTGGGAAAGGTTGCACCTTTGTTATCGATTCGGGAAGCTGTGATAATTTAGTTTTGGAAAAAGCTTTCAGAAAGTTAGCTTTGAAGACAGAGAACGTTCAAAACTTATAAGCTCCAGTGGCTCAACAAGGGTGGCGAGGAAATGGTTCTAAACGAGCTCTTGTTTCCTTTTCTGTTGGTACGACATACAGGGATGATGTCTGGTGTGATGTGGTACCATGGATGCATGTCATTTGTTGTTGGGTAGACCTTGGGAGTGTGACCGCAGTATCGAACATAATGGGCGATCTAACACTTATAGCTTTTGTTGGTGGTGTGAAAATTACCCTAGTTCCTAGCAAGCCGAAGGAGTTATCCACGAAGCCGTCAGGTAATCTTTTAACTCTTAGTCAATTTGAAGATGAATTAGAGGAGGCAGGAAATGTTTTGTGTTGATAGGGAAGGAAGTGCCTGAAGGGGGGAATTCTAATGCTATGATTCATTTACTTGAGGAATTTTTGATGTTTTCCCTAACGAGTACCTGATGGATTACCATCTTCGCGTGACATCCAACATCACATTGATTTAGAGCATGGTTCACAATTGCCCAATAAGCCATTACAGGATGAGCCCGGGAGAGCATGAGGAGTTGCGTAGACAGGTTGAAGAGTTGGTTTCTAAAGGCCATGTTCGTGAAAGTATGAGCCCTTGTGCTGTTCTGCTTTGTTGACCCCGAAGAAGGATGGCACTTGGCGACAATCGAGCCATCAAACAAGATTACTGTGAGGTACAGGTTTCCTATTCTCCGACTTGATGATTTACTTGATCAGATTAGTGGTGCTACTGTTTTCACGAAGTTAGATTTGAAAAGTGGATACCACCAAATTCGTCTAAGACCTGGAGACGAATGGAAAACTGCCTTCAAGACTCGTGAGGGGTTGTACGATTGGTTGGTAATGTTTGGTTTATCAAATGCACCCAACACTTTTATGCGTTTGATGAATCAGTTGCTCAAGCCATTTATTGGAAGTTTGTGGTTGTATATTTTGATGATATTCTTATTTATAGTGCTTCTGTCAGTGAGCATGTCATACATGTCAAGCAGGTCTTGGCCTTACTTCGTAGGGATAGTTTCTATGCAGTTGTAAAGAAGTGTGTGTTCATGACCCCTAAAGTTGTTTTGGGGTATGTTGTTTCTGGTGACGGGATACAGGTGGATGAATCTAAAGTAGCAGCTGTTCAAAACTGGCCAACCCCTACTACCATTACGGAGGCTCGTAGCTCAGGTTATGCCCATTTTCGTGCAGTGCGGTCTTGGGCCCCCAAAAACATTAAGGCCCGGTCTTGCTTCTTTTTACTGAAGTCGTAGCTCATGGCCTTGCTTCTTTTTATAGAAGGGTTATTCCACATTTCAGTTCTATTATGGCCCCAATGACAGTGTCACACCCCAACCTTAACGGCGGGGGAACGTCGAGGTGTGAGGGTTAAGATTGTTCATGCCACACAACGCTAAATTAAAATGACAATATATTAAATATCAAGATTCATAACATACATTTAAGAAAAACATAAGTTCAAACATTCAACAAACATAAGATTTCCAACGTCATATGATAATAAGTGTCATTTTATTTTAATCTAGGTCAATCCTAGATGTAAGCAAGTCTTTAAACAAGCTAAACAGTATCATTTCTGAAACATGTTAAAAATAATGTCAACAATATGTTGGTGAGTTTCATAGTTTTAGCATACAAATATATATAAAAGATGGCAATTCACGTCATAGGTTATTCAATAAAGTAAATAAAGATGTATGAACAAAATGTAACAGTCAAACCTTGACAAGTATGGCCATTACAAGATTAAACGATTAGCTAAGTGTATTTGGTTCCCATAGTGCTCAAGAATACGACACTAGGAGCGGCAATAACTCGGCTTGCACCAAATAGGCTTGTCAGACCCACCATAGATCTATGACGTCGCCAGGCTAGCAATAGGTAATGATTGTATCTTACAAGAGTCATCACATGATAATTACAAGTGTCAAATAACCATGACAACATAAAATGAATTGCATAAGTGTTACAAGATTTAAAACGTGTTTACAAGTGTATTTATAATACGATTAAAATGTTTCACCCCAAGAGTGTGTTGAAATAATATTAAAAGGGGTATGAAAACTCACAGGAATAATAAGGATGACAAATAAGAACCTGTATATAATGCGAGGATACGATATCGATCAACCTAAATTATATGTCGTACTAAGTTAATCATTATGATTTTGGTATTATATATATAAACCGTTAGTCATGATTTTGTGTTGTTAAATATATGAATGTATTATTATTTTGGTAAGCAAATGATTAAATAAGAGTTTTAGGATTAATGCTATTAATAAAAGTTATGCTTTATTATAAACGGGTTAGGTGTTACAATTTAATGGAGTAGATTTTGTAATTTTTAAAGATAAAATACTCAAATCTTTGCACCACGACACCAAGTTCGAGATCGTGAGTTGTGTAGTTCACTCATGAACCTTCAATTGTCTTGACGCGTAAGCTATGACCTTGCCTCGTTGCATGAGAACACAACCAAGGCCTTGACTAGACACATTGCAGTACATAGTGAAATCATCGTTTCCATCAGGGAGGGTTAGATAGGAGCATTACACAGTTTGCGTTTCAGTGTCTCGAAAGCCTCTTCTTGTTCGGGTCCCCATTCAAAAAGTCTATTCTTTTGAGTTAGCGCCATAAGGGTTAGCAATCTTCGAAAAGTTTGCAATGAACCTACGGTAGTAACCCGCTAAACCCAGAAAAGAACAAACCTCGGTTGGGGTCGTGGGAACACACCAATTCTTCACGGCTTCTATTTTTGCAGGGTCGACGTGAATTCCTTGGCTATTCACCACATGTCCTAGGAATTGAACTTCCTCGAGCTAGAATTGTACTTTGAGAACTTGGCATATAGTTGTTCCTTCTTCAAAAGATCGAGGACTTGACGTAAATACGATTCGTGATCGGTCTTTGTCTTGGAATAGAAGAATATCATCAATAAAAACGATCACGAATTTATCCAAGTACGGTTTACATACTCGATTCATGAGATCCATGAAGACAGCAGGTGTATTAGTCAAGCCAAAAGGCATAACCATGAACTCATAATGTCCATATCGAGTACGGAACGCGGTCTTTGGAATGTCGTTGTCGTGAACACGTAGTTGATGATACCAGAAGTAGATCAATCTTTGAGAATTGTGTAGCTCCTTAAAGTTGATCGAAGAGATCATCGATTCTAGGAAGAGGGTATCGGTTCTTGATAGTGAGTTTGTTGAGTTCCCAATAGTCGATGCACATACAGAATGAACTATCTTCTTCTTCACAAATAGCATGGGTGCACCTCATGGTGAAGAGCTAGGTCGAATAAAACCCTTATCGGTCAACTCTTGCAGTTGACTAGCTAGTTCTTGCATTTCAGACGGTGCAAGACGATAAGGTGACTTAGCCACGGGGTTCGCACCAGGAATCAAATCGATTTTGAACTTAATTCTCGAACGGGAGGCAACCCACTAAGATCCTCGGGAAACACCTCGGGAAAATCTCGTACAACAGGAATATCCTTCAATTCCTTCCCCTTGGCTTTCATGTTAACTACGTAAGCCATGAAAGCTAGTAGTTTTTACTCAAGCACTTTCGGGCCTTGATACAAGACATGAGTTGAGTCTTTGGGATGATCTCTCCCCAAAGACTTTTAGGTATCACCCGATGGTAAAGGAATGCGAATGCACTTCTCGAAGCATATAATTTCCGCGTGTTGTTTGGCTAACCAATCCATGCCGATAATGATGTCGAAGCTCCCAGTTGCATAGGAATAAGGTCGATAAGGAAACTCATGCTCGTTAAGACTTAAGACACAATCGTGTATCACGACGTCGACTTCAATAGATTTGCCATCGGCTACTTCGACCGTAAAGGATCTTTCTAAGTAAGAACGCGGCTTAGAAAGAATAGGCTCGAACTCTAAAGACACAAAACTCTTATCCGCACCGGAATCGAAAAGTAAGAGGCATATCTATTATTTACAAGGTACATACCTGCTTAGATAATAAACTATCATTGGCACATGGAAGCAGGCAGGAATTTTACAAGATAAAAGAACGATTAAAGCAAATAGGAGCGTACCATTCACTACGTCGATGTTGTCTTGGGCTGGTTGGCATTGATGTTGAAAGCCCTTCCTCTAGCCGGTGGCACATTTCCGCAATGCGAGGACATTGTGGACGGAAATACCCAGTTTCGCCATAGTTGTAGCAGGCTCGATTAGCAACCATTGCAGCATTATTCGGGGCACGATGGCAAGTAGCCACCAAATGACCATACTTTCCACACAACGAGCAGATTCGACAAGGAGTGTTCCCGCATGATGGTACTGGCAGGTGTGCACATCGGGTACGGTCCAGTATAAGCCCTTGCCACGGGTGTTTGATTTGCAGTGACAGCTTGTCTTTGAGGGGCATTTGGTGCTGTCACAGCATATTGCGGGCGGTGTGAACTCACGCTTCTTGCCTTTGAATGAGACTCAGCTTTCACCTCCTTTGTTGCTTCGGGAGTCACCTTCACAGTTGACTTGGCACCTTCACCGTCAAGGTACCAGCCTTAATATGGTTTTCAGTAAGCTGGGCGGTTAGCCTCCTCTAAAGTTGTGGGCCTACTTCCCACCACAGCATCTTGGATTTGAGACGGTACCCCCTTGATAAATTTCTCGATGTTGGGGTACGGTATCCACCATGTGTGTAGAAGCATGCTCAGTTCGTGATGACGGGTAGAGTATGTCAAATGGTTTCACTGTCCTGTTTAAGGTTCCAGAACTCCTCCTCCAGTTTTGCAATTCACTTCTCGGGCAGAATTTTTGGACCATTAACTCCTTAAACTCCTCCCAAGACAAACACAAGGCAACTTCAGCACCTCGGTTCCTTTTCTCACTATTCACCATGTAAGCGCCGTTGTTGCAGAACACTTGCAGCATAGCAGACCTTGAGCTCCTCGGGACACTCGCAGTTGATGAACGTGTTTTCTATACTCTCGAACCACTCGAGAAGTCCAGTGGCTCCTTCCTTTCCACTAAAGCTAGGGGTTTGCATGAGTTAAAGTGCTTGAACGTGCAGGTACGGTTGTTCCCACCTTGGTTGTTGCTATTCTCCCATGACCATTGTTGCCATCACCACATTGTTTCCATTGGCGTTGTTGCTGTTATGGCCATTAAGGTGCTACTAAGTTCAGCAACCATTATCGGGAGTACAGCAGCCATTTGATGGGCGATCATCACGGCAAGTTTGCGGTCGGAAGTAGCACTCTTTCCTTGGTGACGAGACATTTCTTAAGATAGAAATAAAGGAAAATATTAGAATTCGGTAATAAACCAGTTCAAGAAATCAAGAATTTTTGATATTTACAAATATAACCAGGATGGTTCCATTTGGTACCACATAGCCAATAGGAACATGGACACGTCGAGTGACTTAATCCTAATTACCTTGGGAAGATGTGTATGTTGACTATAATTTAGCAGTCATCCCGGAAATCCCAAGTAAGCATAACAGGTCTCGCAATGAGATTTATACGAAATGCTTGCCTTAGCCGAGGGCTTTTGCTAGGAAATCCAGAATACAGGTGTTTATTGTACACACCTTCCCCATAGGCACTAGAATTAAAACCTCGATAAGATTTTCAAGATTTAGACAATCGTCTAAGGAATTTTTCCACTCGATAAGATGCGTAGAATTCCACACGTAGTCGAGAATAAGATTTAGAAAGATTAGTCGCGGTAGAACTTAGAGGCATAAGAAGAGGATTAGGAAGTTGGGGTATACAAGGTTCAAGTCATAATCCTAAGGCACTAGTTTCTAAATATAAACAAATAACACATAAGGAATTAATCATGCAACATGTGATAGGCATATAAACATACTTAAAAGATTATAGCAAATGTCATGTAAAGGGTCCCTAGTTTAACCATAGTCTAGGCCACCATTTCTAATAACCTAAATCCCATAGTTATGGGCTCTGATACCAATCTGTCACACCCCAACCTTAACGGCGGAAACGTCGAGGTGTGAGGGTTAAGATTGTTCATGCCACACAACGCTAAATTAAAATGACAATATTATTAAATATTAAGATTCATACATACATTTAGAAATAACATAAGTTCAAACATTCAACAATACATAGAATTTCCAACGTCATATGATGATAAGTGTCATTTATTTTAATCTAGGTCCAATCCTAGATGTAAGCAAGTCTTCAAAAACAAGCTAAACAGTATCATTTCCTGAAACATGTTAAAAATAATGTCAACAATATGTTGGTGAGTTTCCATAGTTTTAGCATACATAAATATATATATAAATATGGCAATTCACGTCATAGGTTATTGAATAAAGTAAATAAAGACGGATGAACAAATGTAACAATCAAACCTTGACAAATATGGCCATTACAAGATTAAACGTTTAGCTAAGTGTATTGGTTCCCATAGTGCTCAAGAATACGACACTAGGAGCCGGCAATAACCTCGGCTTAGCACCAAATAGGCTGTCAGGCCATAGATCTATGACGTCGCCAGGCTAGCAATAGTTAATGATTGTATCTTACAAGAGTCATCACATGATAATTACAAGTGTTCAAATAACCATGACAACATAAAATGAATTGCACAAGTGTTACAAGATTAAAACGTGTTACAAGTGTATTTATAATACGATTAGCATGCTTCACCCAAGAGGTGAAAATAATTAAAAGGGGTATGAAAACACATGGATAATAAGGATGACAAATAAGAAACCTTGTATATAATGCGGAGGATACGATATCGATCAACCTAAATAATATGCCGTACTAAGTTAATCAAGGTGATTTTGGTATTATATATATAAACCGTTAGTCCATGATTTTTGTGTTGTTAAATATATGAAATTTATTATTATTTTGGTAATCAATATTAAATAAGAGTTTTAGTGATTAATGTATTACTAAAAGTTATGCTTTTATTATTAAAAGGGTTATGTTTACCATTTAAGGGGGTAGAAATTTTGTAATTTTTAAAAGATTAAAATACTTCAACTAATTACAATAGATGCACATTTTAATAAATATAATATATATATATTATATATATATATATAATAATATATATTTAACTATTTACATGAATTTTGAATATGTTTTGTAAAGAATAATTTACTACATTAAAATCCTTTGGGAATTTAAAAGATATTAATCTAATTACAACTTAAAGTTAATAACAAATTTAGATTTTATAACTATTTTTTATTGTTTTTAAATAAAATTATAAGAGTTAATTAATTAAATTTCAAGAAAATTTAAAAGAAAAGGTATAAGATTTCTAATTGGAAAATGATTTTTATTTGATAAACAATAATATTTAAAATGTTTCTGAAATTTAAACGTTAATCAAAAGCCCTTTTTTTAAAAATATGGCAGGGGCCCGGGTCGACCCGGGACCTCCTGCCCAGAAGCCCTTGTCTTTAACGGTTGAGCTAAGCCCAGTTTGTGTTATGGAATAAAAAACAAAATTAAAACTTTTTCAGAAAATCCCTAAATTCAACCCACGAACCCTAAGTTCGAAAATCAGATCAATTGAACATCGATTCGAAGTTTAAACTCAAATAATCATGGGGGTTTGTTTCCCATGTAAAATCGAGTTGTTTCATGTAATCAATTAACCTGATTCGAAGTTGAACAGGTTGAAATAAATTAGAACAAGGTCGCGACTGTTTGGATCGAATGCCGAATGCGAGTGTGTTTTTATGAAATTGAGGTTGCAGAGAGTTTAGGAAACCCATTTCGAGCAAAAGCCTTCTAATTATAGGTTCAATTCGAGCTTAAACATGTCCAACGGCTATAAGCTTTAAGGTCGACCGTTTCAGGTCGATTTCAATGGCTTTAATGTTGTTCTAGGCGTGTTATATCCCATTAAGTTTCAAGTGATTAACCGATGATTTATGAACGATTAATTTGATGATTATGATGCTTTAAGGTTAAAATCCGTTTTGAAACTCGAAGGTAATCGGTTTCGTTTTGTATGTTATCGAACTCAATGCTACTTTCGAATTAAAACATATCCCCGTGTTTGAATCCTGTTCTCGATCGGTTAGGTTCATTTTTAGGTTTTAAAATTGGGTTTGGGGGTCGCCGGAGTTTGACGGCGGTGGCTGGAGTCTCGCGGCGGGAAAACGGGGATGGGGGTGGGTTTTAAATATTACACTTAGGTCCCTGTAGTTTATAAGTTAACATATTTAGCCAAGTTTAAGTTTTTTGGTCCCCGGAGTTTTAAATTTTATTAATTTATGCACAACACTATAAGTTTTAAGTTTTAAAATAATACAACTTATATTGTTTTTACTTATCTTCAAGTTCAACACTTGTTAAATTATAATTGTTATTAGTATTATTATTTTATTTTTTATTGTTATTTTCATTATTAATTTAACATTTTCTTTACGTTGTGTTGTTGTTGTTGTGTTATTATTATTATTATATATTATTATTATTATTATTATTATTATTATTATTATTATTTTATTATAGTTATCATTAGGTACTGAATTATTTAATATAATATGATTTTAAAGAGTTACAAATAAGTTTTCGTACTTGCATTAATAACAATTAAACCCTTACAAGAGATAAACAAATCAATAACGACTAAATTAACAAATACACGAGAGTCACAGACAGACTGCATGAAGGGGAAAATATTTGTTTGGACAGAAGAAGCTGAGCGGGCTTTTCAAGTTGTAAAAGACAAGCTCACTACAGCCCCAATTTTGGTATTGCCTGATTTTTCTCAAGTTTTTGAACTTCATACAGATGCATCAAAGGTTGGGATTGGCGGGGTTCTCAGCCAAGGTGGTAGGCCTGTTGCTTATTTTAGTGAGAAATTGTCAGGGCCAAAGTTGAGGTATAGAACTATGACCTGGAGTTTTATGCAGTGGTCCAAGCTGTAAAGCATTGGCGTCATTATTTGTTTCATAAAGAGTTAGTTTTGTTCACTGATCATGACTCTTTAAGGCATATTCGCACACAAGACAAGGTATCCCATAAGCATGGGCGCTGGTTGGCATTTCTTGAAAAGTTCACTTTTGTGGTCAAACACAAGACTGGTGTTTCAAACAAAGTTGCTGATGCTTTAAGCAGAAGGAGTAATTTGCTTGTTTCTATGAGAGTTGATGTGCCAAGTCTTGATGTCATTCGTGAGAAGATCATTGATCCATATTTTCAGTTGTTATGCAGGGTATGCAAACGGGCAGAAGTCAAATTTTCTTTTACATGAAGGTTTCTGTTCAAAGGAAATCAGCTATGTATCCTGATTCTAGCCTTCGCTTGCAAATTATTAAGGAATTACATGTGAAGGCATGTTGGTCGTGATCGTACTTTACAGTTGGTGCAAACTTCTTATTTTTGGCCTACTATGAGGAAAGAAGTGGATCGTTATGTTAAGATATGTCGCATTTGCCAAGTTTCAAAGGGCACGACTACTAATGCGGGTCTCTATATGCCTTTGACAATTCCTTCGCAACCATGGGTCGATATTAGTATGGATTTTGTGTTGGGGTTACCTCGTACTCAGAGAGTAAGATTCTATTTTTGTTGTTGTTGATCGGTTTCTAAGATGGTCCATCTTATTCCTTGCAAGAAGACATCTGATGCTGTTAATGTCGCACAACTTTTCTTTCGTGATGTGTATCGTTTGCATGGGCTGCCTTCTTCTATTGTGTCTGATCGGGATACTCGGTTTCTAAGTCATTTTTGGCGTACATTATGGAGGATGGTGAATACTAAACTTAACTTTAGTAGTGCTTACCATCCACAAACAGACGGTCAAACTGAAGTTGTTAATCGATCACTTGGTAATTTGTTGCGGTGTTTGGTGTGATCATGTGGAAAGCGTGGGATCAAAAACTGTGCCAAGCTAAGTTTGCTCATAATCATGCTGTTAATCGGAGCAACCGGTTTAGCCCATTTCAGGTAGTTTACTCATCTCAACCCCGAGGACCACTTGATTTAATGTCACTTCCAATTTCGGTCCTGTTCCAAAGAAAGTTCAAGATTTCGTAGAGGGGTTGCATGAAGTTCATAAGGCAGTTCATGATAATTTGGCCCAAGCCAATGCGAAGTATAAGAAGGCTGCTGACCAAAACGTAGGCATGTTGATTTTAAGAAGGTGATTTCGTGTGGGCTGTTTTAACTAAAGATCGTTTTTAGTGGGAGACTACAACAAGCTTTCAGCCAAGAAGATTGGGCCTGTTGAAATTGTGCAGAAGATAAACCCAATGCTTACAAGCTGAAATTGCCTAGTCACATTTTTTGTTCAGACGTGTTTAATGTGAAAACATTTGTTGCCATACTATGGTGACTCTTCTGATGATGAACCTGTTGTGAATTCGAGGGCGAATTTGTCTACCCAGGGGTGAATGATGCGGGCCCAAGTGTTGAAGACCGGGCCTTAATGTTTTTGGAGGCCCAAGACCACGCAGCACGAAAATGGGCATAACCTGGGCTACGAGCCTCCGTTTCTGACGTGTACCAGTCAAAACGACCGTGGAAACGAGGGCTACGTCATGGTAACCCTCATAGGCGGGTTATCCCGTTATTTTTCCAAAATAAGGCCTCTCAATGGGTTTTTGGGCCACTTTTATGTTTTTTTTTCTAGTTTTTCTGTTTTGTTTTGGGCTTTGTTTGGCTATGGTTGTTTGTTTTAGGCCGTTCGAATTTTGGCTTGTTATTTAAGTTGTCTTGATGTAATTTGGATGGTCACTTGATCATTTCTGCAATTAAAAAAGTTTGTCTTTTCAATTCGTGACTTTGGGGGTCGAATTGGGGGTGAAGATCATCACGGGTATTCGCAGAATTAACGTGTTTGAGCTTCGATTTCATTCCGCGCGCTACATCACAATGTAACAAAGTTTTAAGTGACAAAATGTTAGAGTTTTTTAATGGAACTGCCTTATTATTCATTTTTTACTGATATAACTATTAATTTTATAAAAACATACATATCATTATATATTTACATACATATTATTACTAGATTTATTTTTTCTCAAAAATTTTATTTTGGATTTTACATATTTCTTTTTCTTAAGACTATAAATACATATTTTCCAAACATAAAATCAGTTATATATTTTCCTTTCTAATACATATATATTACATATTATCTATTTTTAAATTAGCCTATCAAATGATGATTTTATCTTATTTTTACTAAGGGATTTTAAGTATGGTATTTTGTGCTAATAATTATTTAAAACTTTGACAATTGTGTATTGATATATAACTTTGATTATCGAATTATTGTTTTGAAATTAAGTTTTAAGTGAATTAGTAAAAGTGATAATTTTATTTGTATAAAAAGACTAGAACTTGTGAAAAGATATGATTGATGTTTCTAGAAAGGAAAATATGTAAAAGTGAATTAGTAAAAATATGAATACAATAATCATTCAATAACTACTTAAAAAATAGGAAAAAAATAGATAATATTATATATATATATATTATATATATATTATATATATATATATATATATATATATATATATTTAAAGAAAAAAATATTTAATTAATTTTAATTTGAGTAAATCTGTAATTAATGAGTTTAAATATAAAAAATATGTAAATACTCTATTTTCGATTCAGTCCAAATTCAAATGGAACTAGTAAAGGAGGGGAGGAAGAAATTCGAATTGCATTTGGGCTTGCATACACTGATACACATGTGTAGTTGAAAAGAAAAGACAGCCCAAGAGTTTTTAATATGAGCCCAGCTCAAGCCATCCCTAAATTAATGTGAACATTGGGCATCTGTTTCACGCTTAGCCCATCATAAAAGATGAAAACAGATTCTAAATAAGACTATGAAACATAAAAGACAATAGCTCGGGCAATGAAGCTTGCTTGGTAAAAACTCGTTTAATTTGCCTTGTTTTGTAAACGAGTCGGGCGCGAGCTAAGGGTTGCTCGTTCGCTCGCCTATATTAATTTTACCTTTTGATATTTATAGCCCAGGTAGATGCCATTTAATCTTTTATGTCTAATGCTCTATCATTACTCGGTCCAATTCACATGAACGCCTTTGACCTCTTCTAAGTTCTAACAATCTAACCGAGCTGTCTCGGTTAATAAAAGAGCAGAGTTCAAGTCAAGATTTATGCTCAATTTAAAATTCAAGCCGAGCCGATTAGAGCCCTGATTTTGCTCTAATCATGAACAACCCTATTGAAACAAGACTATCACACCACCAGACGTACTCCCACATTTCACGTTCCATCCACTGTCACATTAGCACCATATCATCCTTCACATACCACCAACTCCACCTAGAAATGCTTTCACCATCCACACTCTTCACTTCACCATTTTTTATTATTAAAAATCATTTAATGTTATTTGTGTATGTGGGTGGGGGAGGGGGGGGGGGGGGGGGTGGGGGTGGTCACGTGATGCGGGTTAGATTCATGCCGTGCTCCACATCATTGCGGAGTGATGTTTCACAAGCGCTATGGTGTCACGTCGGCACACGTGTGATTACATAAATGGT
This sequence comes from Flaveria sonorensis, assembly GCA_025506505.1. Lineage (NCBI taxonomy): Eukaryota > Viridiplantae > Streptophyta > Magnoliopsida > Asterales > Asteraceae > Flaveria > Flaveria sonorensis. The sequence goes on from CM046424.1 coordinate 56,506,834, forward strand.
ACACCTAATGGCCTCACGAGAATATGCCTTTAACAATCTACCTTTTAAATTCAAGCCGAGCTTTCATTAAGCAGATAATTAGCGTGTTAATGTAAATGCAGTTATTTATATTTACGCATTCTAGCTACTGGAATGGAATTTACCTTCAAGTAGGATAACAGTGCAATTTAAAATAATTTTTTTAATATCTTTTGATTTAAGTAGTCAAGAGAAAAAAAAGGGGTAGCGAAGCTTAGCTTTAAATATTATACAAGTTCTAGAGTTGATTTCAGTTATTGTTATTCTAGCATGTTAGAAGTTAATAAATCCATTATTATAATATTTGCAATATTGTATGTACGTTGGTTTTACTGGAATCGATTTATGCTTCAATATGATGTCTTTCCATCCATTAAACCAATCGTATGATTTATGTTGCTCAAATGTGAAAATTGGAAGTTTATGAACATCTAAACTCTAGGAATGTTAAAGTTATGTTTGCTAAAAAGGTAAGTTTCTTAAATAAAAAAACATCTGTATATGATTTATGCTAATCCTCACTTTTAACTTATAAGTGAGAAAAACATTGATAATATCCCTTAAATGATAAAAATTTAAATCTTAAACCTTTTTAAACGAGAAAAATATATGTGGTTTTGACATGTCAGCATGCCAACCTAAACTTGCCCAAACTAAAAACGATAAATTTTTTTTATCTGTTTCTTTCGATAACTTCTAGAAATTCCAGCATAAATATATCACTATCTACATCCTTCACGATTTAAACTTTCAACATTGACTCAATATTTGAAGGTCATAAAATGAACTCGTATTTGACTCGCTAGTCGCTACTGCTAGAGCAAACTAATGGCCTTATTTTTTGTTTGTTTGTTTCTTTTTTAGATAGTGTTAAATAAAAATTAACATCACGTTGTATTAGATTATACAATATACATTATTAAACTATCAATATATATGAAAAGAAGCTAATCTATACAAGCCACTGAGTGAATTACTCGAGCAAATTCACACAATTATAAGAACCAAAAAGCTCAAGTCAAATTAGCTTGATTTTAACGAGATAATATATGTGAGTCGACCAGTGGTTGCGAATAACGAGCTAATTATCAACCCTACTCGTAGCATAAAAATGATGCAAGCATACATGGAAAACAATCAATGTTAAATTATGTTCACATTGAGTTGTTTTCATGTTTCTTAAGGAAAACTATCGCCGTTGAAAAGTAACTCATCACAATATCATTTTTGAACTTTCAATAACCGATTGTGATACGGGCCTTGCAGCCACTGGACCAACTGACAGGCCCAAGAGAGATGGGAAGAAGCCTTCCAAGCTGCTGGATTGAGCCCATTCAAGTTAACGTTTTCAAGTTGGGGTGTGCAAAAAACCATAATAACCAAACCGTAACAGAAAAACCGACGAAACCAAACCAAAAAACCGAAACCAACGGTTTGGTTTGATGGTTTTCTAAAAACCAGTTTTTTTTGTTTGGTTTCGGTTTTGCTTGTAACAAAAACCGAAAAAAACCGAACCGAAACCATACAAACCAAACTTTTAAATTTAGAGGTGTATTCATACAGTTATAAACATGATTAGCCTATTACACTAATTATTTATTTTTTTGAGTATTTAGATTTCAAGAATAATTTTTAAACTTTTTTGTTTTAATTGATAAATTAAAATGTTTTATTAAATTTTTTGTTATTGTATTTTATGAATTGCAATTCATTTTAATGTCAAGTAATTTATAAAAATATGTTGATTTTATTTAAATATCAATAATATGTTGTAAGCCTAAAGATTTTAGTTTATATTCATTAATTTGGACCAATTTTTTTAAAAAATGAAGCCCAAATGGTAAAACAAAAAAAACTTGAAACTGAACCAAATCGAAGTGAAAACCCAAAACCGCAAAACCGAAACCGATCAGTTTTAAAAACCCAAAACCAAAATATCGGTTTTGGTTTCTTTTTAGAATAAAACCGAACCAAACCGATCCATACACACTCTTATTTTCTGGTGACTTTTATTTGTTTTTCTTGTTATTGACCGAGTCTTTTCCGTACATTAATTTAGCTTTTGTTACAGCATTAGTAGGGTTAGTGTAGCACGCATGTTTCCCATAATAAGGAACGTGAATAGTGGTAGTGGTGATTCCATTATATATTTATTTCTCTTTTTGCTTTAAGTATTTCATTAGAAAATTGCCTCAAAATCACTTGTCCTCTTCCTCTCGTTTCTTTTGAAGTTTCGTCTACACTACAGCCTCCATCAACTTTGGTGCTTTCAATTTTCACTCATGCTGACCCTGAGGGTGGGTGACCGTCAAGGGTCTGATTTTTAGGGACCGGATATATATATATATATATATATATATATAAAAGAAAAAAGCCTATAAACTATCAATAAACCCATTAACAAACCCAATAATATTTTTATTATTTTAGATTATTAAACATCATCTTAAAGCTTATTAATATTCTAAATAGTTTAACCCAATATTATTTATCCAATTTAAAACTGATCTGATATAATAATACCTAAATTAAAAAAAAGAAGAAAAACTCCATTCAAGATTCAATGGTAAAAGTGAGAACACTGATCGGCGATCAACTTTGGCATATTGATCGCATTATACAAGTTATTTTGCTTAAACATTTTTTTATACGTCGTATTATAGGGGTATATTTTTGTTCTTGTCCCGGGCCCCGTGTCTCTTGAGAATTCTCAGAACCGGCCCTGCAAAGACCCTTCGTCCCCTGATAACCCTGTGCAGGCCTTGTTCGACCAATTGGCTCAACTTTTCACCGCCATTACTGCGGCCTCCACCCAATCCGCCGCCAACTTATCACTCATACCTCAAAGTTAATTTCTAAAAGACCATGAATCTATAATATATTTTAACTTATGTTTATTACAATTGAAGCATAAAATGATCATATCAATTAACGTTAAATAAAAAAGAAAACATTTGATCTAAAGGTCCAAACCTGGGTATTGACTTAGGTATTGGTTAGTTTAGCTATGCCCTTAAAAAGGTAATGGTTAGTTCCACCCGTATTGTTTCAACCTTTTTGAGATATGTCACAAAAATGGATAGAACGAGGAAATTTTATCAACAGCGTCGTACTAATTTTGTATATATAGGCACTATTCGTGAATAAAAGTGCATCATGGAATCAATGACTTTCTTCCAACTATAAGTAGTGTTGTTGTTGTTAAATGTGTGTATTTTTAATACGATACAAATCCAGTGCATGATTTGAGAATTTGAGTTAAGCCTAGTACATGATTTGTGAATTTGACTTTAGCCTAAACTGGTTTGGGGTGTATTTCATGCCAAACCAATGAACACGTTCAGTTAAAATGGTTAGTTTTGGGTTCCTAATGTTTTTCGCAATTTTACCAGTTTATTATTTTTAAGGTGAAATTTATGTTAAAAGTTGATTTGTTTGGGTAATTTACTAAATGAGGTTAAAAATTGAAGCTAAAAGAGAAATGGTTCTCGTTATTTTAACTTGTGTTTTGGGTGCAAATTTGTAATTTTGTAGTAATAATATAAAAAGGTTACCTTTTGAATTAAACGGATATTGTTCGTGCAACCTTGGGTGCACTCATAGTCTTGAGGTACTTGTACATTTATCATGAATTTTAGGCTTATGTTGTGTACATGTTTATTTGTAAATATATAAGTTTACGTCAGGTTAGATACAAAAAGACTAATTCATAAAATTTACGTAAACAATATTTTTAATCAACATAAAAGATAGTAAATCAATTTTGGAATTTAACCCACCAATCCACCATAAAGTTCTAACTTGAATGTAAGGGTTTCACCTTTTGTGACTAATCTTTAACCAAGACTGGGACATAAAGTGAAAATGTGACCAAGACTATCCCAAGCAAAGACATATGCGCCTTCAACCCTATCCAAACAAGACTATCCCCTTTTGCAAAACTAAACCTTCAAGTTTCAGAGTACTTTAGGGGTTTTAATGTCTAAGATACAAGTCTTAACGCAACTCATTTATTTAAGAATTTTAATTGCTGAACGAGAAAATACTTAAAGTAGGATATAGAAAAAAGAAAAGAAAAAGCAAAAGCAAAAGTGTATGTGGTCATAGCCAATGATGGATGCTTCACTTTTGTTTATTCAGATGTAAATGATTTCTCATTTGAGTCGTTATGGATTTAGAATACACATATTCACCTCTTTATTAGTGATTTTAATGACGTTTGGTTTGATGGAATTTTAAAGAATACGATGAAATTAGAATTTAAGTTTCATTTCATGAGGCGTTTTGTAGGTTAGGTGATTGAGTTGGAGTTGGAATTAATTCTAATCAAATCCCACGTTTGATGGAATTTAAAATCCTCTCTTGTTTTAAAGGAATTCAAAGAAACGTCTTTAAGTAACGAAAATAACCCCAACCTTCATCACCTTCACCACCACCCGACGTGAATCGCTACTGCGCTAACCAACATGTCGCCAACAACCAACGATGCTATCACATCACATGCCACCGACTGTCGCCGCAGCTATCCGCCTCCCGCCATCCATCGAAACTGTTTGCCACAACTCATCGTAGACATCACCTTTGTCAACACATCGCTACCTGGTGTCTGAAATTATGTTTTCTTTATTTTTACATTCTAATTTTATATAAATTGTACCAATCAAACACATTATTTATTTCTAAAAGGAATCTCTTAAATTTAAATTCAAATTCCAGTTTCAACGAATTTCGCAAACAAAACGTCCTCTTAGGGTCATTAAGTCATTTTGGTTAGTAGGAATTTACTTTAAAATAAAAAGAAACCGTCATATACATTGATACATGTTACCAAGGTTTACTGCCCTGAAATTACCCGACATATTAAATGGGATTCACAATACATTCCTAGTATCCAATTTAAAGAAATGTTTGTTAGATGAATCTCTCAAAGTACCCCTTGAGGATTTCCAAATGGATGAAAATCTAACATTCACAGAAAAACTACTTTAAATTATGAACAAACAAATCAAGAAATTACGAAAAAAAGCAAATGCCATTTGTGCAAGTAAACTAGGATACCAAACATGAATATGAGTTTCCTTAGGAGCTAGAATCAAAGACGATGGAAATGTGTCTTTATCTATTTTAATCACGAATTTCAAGCACGGAAGTTTTTAAGCTGGGGAGTGTAACACTAAATTCAACATAAAAAAGTAAAAGAAAACAAGAAAAAAAATGTTATGGACCATAAAATTAGGCTTTACGGCCTGCAACTTAGTGAGCTATGTCAACTTTCGCATTTGACAAAAGGGAAGCATGATAAGGGTATCATTACATAGCGTAACCTTAGTCGTTACAGTTCGTAAGGTTGTAGCAGCTCAAGAGACACCCTTCAGTTTGAAGCGTGTAGATGACTCGACCTTAGAGGTAGTTACCGACCAAAACCTTCTATTCCTTACCATCCGTAATTATGACAAATGTGACCTATTAATAGAAACTCGAATTTAACCATTTTTCCACACAAATCATACTCTCAAACATGATTAAACGCTCCATCCGAGGTATTTGCAAGCCATAGTCAGTCTAGAGATACCAAGAAGATATCAGGTAAGGTTTTGTTTAGCTTAAGGTTGTTTAAATAACTATACTAGTCACAACCACCAGTGGTGACCTAGTCTTAACATATATATATATATATATACACACAAAAGCATATATATAGGCATTTGATAGAGTAGTTGATATCACTATTGAGCTACCAATGCAACCATCATCAAGGTGAGTTAATAGCATCTGGAAAAAATAGCATGTCGTATCAATTAAGAGTTCTGAGAATATTTTATTTTTCCGGCTAGCATTTAGCTTTAACCATTAACTTTAACTTTACCTTCCAGGCATGAAGCTACTTGCACTGGCATCCCTTACTTGATCCCGTTCTCAGTTTAAGTTTAGACATTAAAGCGTCCAAATCTCTCAACTATGGCTTTGATACCAATTTGTAAGGCCTTGTTTTTCGGGCAACCTCACATTTAGGTTTGGGCATCGGAAACACAAGTTCTTAAATTTAATGTCACATTATCTATTAGCAGTGGAATTAAACTTTGCAAATATTCAATGATTACATCATTAAGAAACTATTAAAAAAGTATCACATTGCACTATGATCAGAATAAATAATAACTTTACTTCCCCAAATGTATGACCGAAACTTATCTAAAGCATATACTACTCGTGTTTTCAATTGTTAAACTTGCGTTATGTTTTGCAAATGTAATATTTAAACCTTATACATTGAATATAGCTAATTTGATTTTCTCACGATATTTTGAGGGTATAATTTGATTAAAAATGATGTATCTCTGGTAACCGTTCAGGACCAAGGTAAGCTAAGCTAAGCTAATTTGATTTTCTCACGAGATTTTGATGGTATAATTAACTTTTGACATAATTGATGCCCCAATGACATAATCATTTTAAAACATCTCAAATGTTTATTCATGATTGTTGCCCCGAATGAAAATAGAAAGAAAGTTATAATTGACTTTAAGAAGATGATACTCTTAATTTAAACATAGATATATGTCAACTATTATAAAACCCGCTAAGTTTAGTGGATTTACGAGACCGGCTAGTTTCATTATTTTGACAGTTTAACTGTTTGTTTTAACAGTTTAAACATATCTTTTTAATATTTTTAATTCGTTAGTTGACACTAAAAAATTTGATTGATAAATATGCTCTAACAGTATAATTAATATATTGAAACAGAAAAAATAAGACGCCCGATTCCTAAGTTTCAAACCGATCAAACAATTGAACCACCAACCCAAAAAACCAAACCGCTAGAATCTCAAACCGTCACTGCACCCAAATCCCCTATAAAAAGCCTACTTGTCCCTTTTGATATAAAAACATAAACATACCATTTGTCTCCTAAAGCTCACCAAACCATCTCCCACTTGTTTTCAAACTCTTCAATGGAGAATATTGGAGAAATCACCCAAACCTATTGGGACTCCATCCATCAAATCGATGATTACAGGTACTTTTTCAATCTCCATTTTTGAATTCTACAATTCAAATCAATCATTGCACAAATTCAACATCACTTTGACCTTATAGTTGGGGCGGATTGGAAGATACTTTCTCAAGCTACTACGATTCGAGCTCGCCCGATGGAACTCATTCTATCACGGCTTCGAAAAACGTTTCCGAGAGGAATCGGAGGAAGAAGCTCAATGATCGCCTCTTTGCACTTCGAGCAGCTGTCCCCAATATCAGTAAGGTGTGAAGTTTTGAGCTTGATTCTACTTCCATTAGTTTGTTGTGATGATTATTTGATGTTCTATGAAATTGGAGATGAAGTTGATTACTGATTGGTTATTTTGGTTTGGGGAATTTGAAGATGGATAAGGCGTCGGTAATCAAAGATGCGATTGATTATATTCAATTGTTGCATGAACAAGAGAGAATGATTCAAGAGGAGTTGATTGAGCTTGAGTCTCGGAAATTAGAGCCTAATGATTGTGATTTGTGGCCTGTGGAAGGATCAAAGAAGACAAAAGATGATCAAGCAATTGATCCAGAGGTTTATCCCATTGAAATTCTAGAAGTAAGTTATCTTTATGCAAAACAACCTAATTGCGCACCCTCCTCTAATTCTACTTCTATATATACACGTTTGTATATCATGAGACTAGACCCTCAATCATTTGAGGAGGAACACATTTTCTACTCTGGTCTAGCGATACCAAGACGTATAAAAAGAGTGTTTCTTCTTGAGTGGTTGAGGGTTTAAGTATAAAAGTGCACGTTTAAAAGTAAAATTAAAAAGTAACTGATACGTAACATTGATTTGATTTTGAACTTGAAGAAGATGCAAAGTTGATTAAAATGAAACATGAAATTTTACAGCTGAATGTGTCATATGTGGGAGAAAAGATAGTGTTGGTGAGCCTAAAATGCAGCAAAAGAAGAGACACAATTGTGAGCCTTTATGAGGTGTTTGAATCTTTGAAACTCAATATTGTCACTGCAAACATCTCTGCTTTTCCAGAAGGGCTTTTCAACACTCTCTTTATTCAGGTATGTAAATAATGTTTTCCTTCAACTATTTCTTTTTTAAGTAATATTTAATCTATATTACATTGATAGTTTATACATGTTTAAAAAATATAAATTAGTAATGATTTTCACATATCTTACTAGTAATACCCGTCTCAAAGTATCCTAATCCATATGCGTAAATGTCATGAGACTCGGCTCTTTTAAACCCTCAATGGCCCCTCATCACATCTCAAGCTGATGTCGCCATTAACCACCATACAACCATCTCTATAACCAGTAACCGCTATGCACCACCCAAATCCACAGTCTACTACTATCACTAGCCATCACATAAAGGTTACACACACAACATGATAGTACTACAACATTAAATTATATGTTTAGAAGAATTAAATTAGTCATGACTCTTATGTCTAAAGCTTTATTTACAACTTATTGGATAAATGATTAAAGGAAAGGCATTTTCTTTTCATAAAAACCCACTTTGTGTTGTCGTTTATGATGGATTAAAATTTTATTGTGGTAAAGGCCACATCGTTGTCACACATCTTAATCATTGCTTACAATTATTGAGTGATTTGACATTAAAAAATCATAGTTTGTCTTTCATCATCCTTTTCTTTTTAAACATATAAATTCTTAGAAGTAATTTAGCGATATTTTTATTATTGCATTACAGGTTAAAAAAAAAAGGTAGACTGGCAACCTTTGACTAAAGTCATGTTATAAGAAACTAAATTATTAGTGTGACAGGGTGAAGAGGAAGACATGGATGCTTTGAAGATGAAGATAGAATCAGCCTTAAAGCTCTTCAATCATCCTCAAGCTCCATTCACCATGTAAAATCTGTACATGTAACTTATCATTTTTTCTCTTTGTTATAAATTTTAAAAGAGAGATTGTAATTGAGAAATGATAATATTAGTATGTACTATTTTTTCATATATATAAATTAAGATTAACTTGATGATAGAATAATTTTTCCTTACATACTTGTTTCTTCAGAACTTGAAGAACCTATCTACACCATTAAATAATTTAATCAATGGTTTAAATGAATTATGATATTTAACCTTCTCCGTAACATGTCCTAATGGTACGAGTCATGAGAGTGATGGTTAGAACTTGCGAACTTTTAGGTCTTAGGTTCAAATCTGACTCAAGATGGTTTTTCCATAGTGGTGGGTTTCCTCCTTGATGGTGTTCTTGAATGAGTCAAGTCTGTAGCGTCAAAATCAGTATAGACGGTTAACAACTCATATCAGGAAGGTTTACTTAAGTATTGAGGGTAGTTCCAAACGTCGTTAAAAAAATTATTGAAGAAAGTGTTGATAATAGCAAAACTACTGAGAATCTATTTGGACCATTTAGTGTTTTTGTTTGAAATTAAAACATTCCTATTAAAATGCATCATTGATAAATGCATACGTATAGATCGACATATTTATGTGTATTTTATATTATGATAATCTATATATGTAGAATAACTAGAATTTTTTGATATAAACATAATGTATTACGAACAAGAGAATAGGAAAATAAATTAGTTATTTAGAGAGAAAACAGTTAATCTTATCTCAGCTACATCATTGTCATTTAATTTCAATAATAAATTATTAGTGTAGATTGATTTTCGCATTATCTATGCTTCCACACTAAACCTTCTCATATACATGTATTTTGGTAAATATACCGATGATCTTTTATAAGAAAAAAAAAATTGACGCTAGGATTCTCAGCGTATACCCAAAGAAAAAGAGCACCAAAATGAAAACCATGAGCAACCATATAAAACTACGCAATTAGGCCCGCAATGAATAATTATATGTACGCAATATTTGAAATCAGAGGAGACAGTTTTGATTATTTACATATAGATAGGTTGATTTGAGCAATATTATACATACAAAATACAAAATCATGGTCCAGTGACAAAATACAAAGATTGTTTCAACATAACAACAAAACTACAAATAGTTTTACATACTACATGGTGACAGAAAACACTTGCTGGATTACATTACTAGTCTTTGAGCAAATCCATAGCCAAATCCTTGTAACTGACTTTCTTCTTCTTTGAAGGCCCCGGATTAGGATCAGGATTACGACTACGATCTAAACTCGGGATACTCTCCTTTGGAATGGGTGGATCGAGTGTGGTTGTGTCCTTAACCTTGGGTTCTAGACTGGGGATCATGTCTAGCAACATGGCTTGAACCGGGTCGACCCTGATCTCCAGTTTATCACTTTCTCTATTATAAGCATTAGCATTATTGTCACCCCTATTGTGAACATATTCTGTTGCTATTTGTGTATCGTCGTTATCACCCCTTTTGTGAACATTTTCTGTTGTTATTTGTGTATCATCAGTGCCTGTTTCTAATGGCTCTGTATCTTCTATAATGGCATCATCTTGCACTAGTTCATGATGCTTCTCTTCATCAACACCTTTCACGTCACTTTCATCTAAAGAAACCTCATCTTCATCTGATACATATTCATGTATTTTCACAGCCTTGTTTCTAGATCTTGCCCTAGTTCTTCGAGGCGGGTTGGGACCCGCTTTTCTTTTAGTATTTATTTTCGCTTTAGTCGGTCTCCCTTTTCTCTTTCTGTGATCTTTATCCGAAGATGGCATTTCTACATTTACTGTTTTTTTCTTGTTTTTATCTTCTTTCTTCGAGCTAGACAAGGTTTCTGTCTCGAGTGCATGCTCACTGCATTTTTAGATTTCTTTTCCATGTCAGCGTATTTATATACGTGGAGATGACATGGCATTAACAGATGCCATGTCAGCGTTTTTACAGGTATCAAGTAATAAGAAGGCATGTTTACACTTACTCAGATGAAGTTGATTCCGACAAACCAGTGGGCCTCAAACTGTATTCTTCTTCCTGCAGCAGCTGGTCCTTCTCCAAACAGTCTTCTAGCCATAGAGAGCTGACCATATGTAAGCTTTTGTTCCTTATATAACGCCTCTCAGATGCAGAGAAACTGTAGGGTGAATATAAAGATTAAATGCACAAGGTACCATACACACCAGTGAATCTTTTAATGTTCGATTAGATGTCTTATTGTATGTTACCTTTTTACTATAGTATCTATGTCCACATTAAATCCTGGCAAAGACATGACTATAAAATGAGTAGCATTTGAAATAGAGTCGTTGACTTTGCCACCATTAAAGCAAACTTCAAGCTTCATCCTCTTCATCGTAAGATGAAGTAAAGCTTCCCAATCCGAACTCCTTCAGGTCAAATAAATGGTTGACGGTCAATGTTAGGAGGTTTTATTAATATAAACTTAAAAAGAAAGTCAAGAAACTTTAACAGTATCTTACTGACAGTTTGCTGGAATATAGAAGTACATGCAGCACCCACTGAAGCGTGACCATTTATCCATAGGACAGTATTTCTTTTTATAATGGTCTATGGTTTTAGATTCCTCGGTTCTATTTATGCTAGCCAAAAGCTGCTCCAAATCTTTAATATCAATATCCAAGTAGTAAGAGTCCGCAAATTCATCAATGTCTTCCTGTAATTTCTTCTTTGAAGCCTCGGAGAGTACAAGAAAATACCTGTTTTATCCCATAACAATATATCAGACACTTGCATTCCAAAATGATCAAAAATAATAAAGAAGGGTAAATGGGTAAAGCTGTAATTACTTTGGCTGTAAAGGAACAAGTTTTTTCTGTGAACAACAATCAATCAGCCATGAGTAATGGATAACATCACCATGACGTTTTGCAGCTTGAAACTTGATCCCTGCAGAAGAAATCCATGTAAATCCTTTTATTTCTATATTATTTTCCACCCAGGGAAGGGGAGATAAAAGGCTGAAAAGGAACACCTCGACTTTCTGCAGCGATACAGTGAGTAACCGCATTATTCAAATTCATTGAAAAGGTACCACCGTGTTCAGCCACCATTTTGTGCAATGACTCCAAGGAATGTGTGGAAGGTACATTTGCAAAGTCTATAAAAGTTTAAGGAATATCTAAAAAGATAATATGCAAGATAATGAGCAAATTGTTTTATAAATTTGGTACAAGGATACAAAACATCATATTTGAAAATATTAAGGTTTCTCCCTTAACATGAGAAACATCAGTCTGAAGGAAATGAGAAGGAACCAAGGAGCCACTCTTCTTATCTGCAGCCCTTGATGATTTTGATCTTTTTGGTTTATTTTCATGTTGTTTTTCATGACTTTCTCCCCACTGTGTTGTATGATTGCTAGAATGCACCAATTCAACAAAAGCTGCAAAAATCAACTTAAAAACTTAAAAGTATCTGTTTATAAAACTTTCATAAACTTTTTAAAAAATCATAGTTTACCAACTTACATTCCACATCAAGGCATTCATGCCAAGGTTTATCATCTCTCACTTTGTCTATACGAGGAAATCTCAAGCTGTATGGAGCAGCAAAAACCTAAAAAATAATAATAAAAGAACAATTAAACGTCACCATATTACAAATTCATGAAGCTGTTAACTGCCCATAAAAGACATTTATAAACTTCTAAAACTACCTCAGACCGAATTGTACGGATGTCACTGGTGATAGCAAGTATGATTGATCTGCGTTTGAATGAAAGAGAGGGTAACGGTTAAAATATAATCATTTTCATAATATTTCTTCAACTAGTTACAAGAAAAAAATGCTTACTTCTCAGGACTGTCAATCCAGACATCTGGTCTCTCTTTTGAGTTGTTTGTGACCTTATAATAGCTAGGAGGACCCTTCTTCGGGTATTCATATTTCCTTCAGTGATTTTTATTATTAGAAACATGCAATGCATGCCATATATAATGCATGGACAGAACTATCATTTCTTACCTGAAATAAGGCTTTAATTTATTTACAACAGCATCAAGCTCCTCATCAGAGAGTCCAGTACCCACTCTGCAAAAGGAAACGAACCTGCAAATTGTGATGTGTTTAGTTGAGAATTTCGATTATTAGAAATCACTATTAAAAAATAACATTCCTCAACATACCGCCTAGGATATGTATTTGGAGCTGGCCGCTCAGCTAGGCCAACCAAAAATTGTGCAACCTTCAATTTAGTAACTTGTAGTTCATAAATCAGTTTAAAACATGATAATTGAGCATGTAAATCGATGAGAAATTATACATAATCCTCACCTGTCCACCACGACGACCAGATCCATAATATCCACCTACAGGCAAATAAATACTTGAAGATAATTATAAACTAATTCGTTTGGTTCGCTAATTCGTAGGAATTGTAAATGGAACTGAAATCGGAAAGAATTAAATCCACTCAAAATGTATTTAGCTGTTTAGAGATGGAAATGAAATATTAAAATAGGAATTCGTTCGTTCAAATTCACTCAACTAAAGGAGTTCAAGATTTCGTGAGTCTATAAAATAAAAGACGAAACATTCCGAAAAAATGGTACACTTGCCAAAGTTCCCTTAAAATATTGAAAGGTTAATAACTTTTTTTAAAAATTTAAGTTACACAATTAAAAGGCTAAAGAACTAAAAAACTTTTTAAAAAAATTAAAATCTTAAAATACATGATTTTATTAGAAGTTTTATAAAACTGTTACACAGATTGGAAGGTTAATAACCTTTTTCTTCAGAACGGAAGATTTATAAGAATGTTTATGAAATTTGAAAGGATTTAAACAAAGTGAATAGAAAGTTATAAAAGACTAAAGCATTTATCATTATTTGCATCAACAAATTTACAAACCAAACAGGATAAATCAAAAAAGGAACTCGAATTCCATTTCATTGTCCCACCAAAGCATCACAGGTGACAAGCCCCAATTCCAAATCCTTCATATTCCAATTCCTTTATCAGATTCCAGTTAGTTCAAAAACATTTTGCGAACGGAACATCTCCTAAGACCATTAAACATCATTAGAGGAATAGGAAAACAATACAAACCTATAATGAGAACATCCAAATCAGATCCAGCTCTAACATAGTCAGGTTTCAACTTTAACCACTTCCCACTTCGATCACTGGGTTCCCATTTGGACTCAAGGTCTTTCAAAACAATTCCTTCATCTCTATGTTTAATCACGCATATAGAATTCACAATATTATGCATGTTAAATGGTGTTACAGGAAGAAAGTACTTCTAAGGATGAAAGGTGATTCTATCATGATACAAGAAGATTATTGATGTAAAAATTACAATGTAAAATAGTGAACTAAGAAAATGTCTCAACATTTTGCATGACCAACATTGGTAAAAGTAAAATGTTGAAAAATGTTGTAAACTTGTAATACATAAAGCTATATTTACCTGGAGTTGTATGTAGATTAAGACCACCATCAGGAACCAAGATCTCCAGACGACCTTTGACTGGCTTCATAACCTTTTTTAGCAGCTCGTGTCTTTCTTTTAAGCTCTGATGGATAACACTGGTGTCTCCAACATATAGAATATCAAATGCAACATCTAGAAGTTTCCAGAGTCAAAGTTCAACATATTCAAAGAAACAAATACGGTGGTTCAGCTTCAAAATGGTTATAGATGATATACAATTTAGTTGCAAAGGAAGGATACAGCATAACTGCATTAGAGAAAAAAAAGTATCGTTACTTTACATTCAGGGAACATGAACGAAATCAAATGTCACAGTAAGTAACCTGTCGCTCACTAGCAAGTCCCTCCTTTGCTGCCTTGGCTGTTAAAAAAAAGTCAGAATACAAAAAATATGAAACATTATCAAAAAAGAAAATATTGGGAAAAACCTATTTCTTGATTAGAGCCAAAGTTAGCAAAACGATCAGTTGATGTGTCCCAAACTAACATTTCACCATCAAGTATACACCTGATCAGAGAGTCATAAAAAAATAATATGAAACAACATCAAATGACAAAATAGAAAGATGTGATTGGATATAATATATTACAACATGACAGCTAAATTGACCTGTCAACAAGAACATTTTGCATAATAACATCTGACATCCCATGAATATATTCTGGGTGATCAAGAAAATTCCTGCAACAAGAAGAATATTTAAGTGTAGCACACAGAAAAAAAAAAGCAAAATCGCTAGAAATAAACAACAAAAAAATGAAAAGAAAAATACCTAGAAAAGAAGTGTATCTCTTGGCCATTCTTATGGATTTGGATGCGGTCACCATCGAATTTGCACTCAATGACAACTTCCTTCCCATGAAGCTGTAGAATAAGATAAATAAAAGATTTAATCAAAAATTGATCACGAATATATTGTCATAGAAAAATTAGAACATTAAAATTAACGGAAAATACCTTTTTCCATGCACTTGCTGCATTAGCAACCCTTAAAGCCAACTGAGGGCGTACAGCTTTTCCCACCTCTATATCCTGCATACAGAAATCCTTATAAATTCAGTACATAGCAATAACAGTTGTCTATTAGAAACTAGAATGGCAACAAGTTTGTTAATCAATACTAGAAATTCATCTAAAAGTAATAATATACTAACCAGCATATTTCTCGAAATTTTACAAAGACAAAATGTGCCTTTTACATCAGACAACTCATTCATGTATTAATATATTTGATAGAACTACACACACCTAAGTATCAACATGATTGAATTTGTATAAATATTTATATAATAGTTTTACATTAGTAAATGAGTTTTGATAATCTCCTTTGATAATTCGGCTATGTATTAGCTGTTTTATTTAACTCTTAAAAGTACTTAAGATTTGTATAAATATTCATATAATAGTTTTAAATTAGTAATTGAGTTTTGATAATCTCCTTTGATAATTCTGCTATGTATTAGCTGTTTTATTTAACTCTTAAAAGTAATTAAGAGCACCATATTACTTAGATTATGATACACCGATTTTAGATGAAATTACGATTATGTGAAATTACGATTATGTTGAATCTCTATGAACGTTTGAATATACATTTACTTGAATATTAATATTCGCTGTACATATAAAAGCTTTACTTCAAGCCCCCCACCACCACCATCATTTATTTATAATATAATTATGAGTAAATAATCATTGTTGTCTCATACATGAGATTATTAATTGCACCATATAATTTATTTTTTGTTTATTATTCTTAAGTCTTAATCACTAAAAGAAACTGTAATATAACTGTGCATCTACAAAGTTACAATTTTATGTTCTGTATTGTAAAATATTCAAAATTAATTCATGATTTTTCAGAAACAACTGTGTTTTTGTCTAAATCAATTAGGATTTATGTAAAATTAGCAACCCTAACCATTTATGAAACATTATGAAATTATAAATTTTCAAATATTAAATCAATCAATGCATATTAAGGAAATTGGTAAAAGCTAAATTAATTTGGATAATGACTCTTTTTTGTTATTACAAGATTATACCTAAAAAATTAATTATCTTATAACAAAAAGTGATGACATGGCTTGAACACCAATAAGCCCAATTCACATGAACTAACGACATATTTAAAAGACTGTGATCAACGGTTGAACCATATCAACAGTTCAGATCTATTTTTCTGCAGATACACACACATGCATGCATGCCTTTAGGTTTGTGCATAAATGAGAAGTTTGTTAATCAGTTTCTAACTCATACCTGACGCTTATGCCGCTGACGTCGATCCCTCAACCTTTCACAAACTAGTTTTAGGTCACATGTAACATTGAACAAGTCTTCAGCATCAGGGTGAAATTCATGGAAGATGCTTTTTTCACTGATTCCCAACTTGAGATCTTAGAGGAAAATGGAATAACGAAGTTAAAACCAAAAACAAATCAGGCTCTATACATCTTGTAAAGAAACAAAAAACAGTTAACAAATAACAATCAAACCTTTAAGGATAATCATAACTATCCACTTCATTTCTTGTGCATTTGTTTTCTTGATCAGATCAGAAAGAACAGAAGTTTTCTCTTCTCTGTTATGACAGATAAATGGGTTGAAACAAAAGCAATAAATAGAAAACAAGCAGAAAAAAGAAGTCTGTAACATGATATTAGAGAAGTAATAAATAATTAGAAAGGCATGTCCTTGTTATTCTTTATTTTTTAACATTGTTTCTTTTGGGAAGCAGTAACTATCAGAATACCTATTTTCACTTGATGCTAAGCGATCAAGCAAGTCATTTAACTCTTTAATTGTTAGTCCACCAGAAATCATGCCCTGCCTCCTCTGTAGAACCTGCACAGACCCACAAGTAAAAATCAATTCAATGGCTTTAGCAATAAGCCAAAAAACTCAAACTGTATTACCATGTAGTAATCTGCACTTAGTACATTCAAAGGATTTACATGAAAAACACCTTCATATAAGATGTGTATTCAAGTTTTATACAAATTTCAAAGGATTTATTAAATTATTTTCTAACAATTCAAATCCATTTTATGATATGAAGTATCATTATGTTATTTATCAAGGTCAAAGGGCATCTTTTTTTATTGAAACGGAGCAAACATAGGTTACATAATGTAATGTTTATGCCACTCAATCCACAAGAAAAGCTACGCTCTAGTTTTTCATGTAAAACCTAGATCTTATCAAATGCATATATGATACAGATTCGGCTCCAATGCTAACACCAACATAATTTTATTTGTAGTGGTGTTGTAAATGCAATATTTAGTGAGGTAAGCAATCCTATGAGTATTTCCCAGATACAGTTATACAAATATACTAGGCTTCTTCCTCAATAGCCAAAGAGTATCACTATTTTCTGAACAAAACTTACGTACAGATTACTTATCGTATGAAAAGACTTCCTCAAATTTAGTACTTCAAAATTAATCTTAAATGACGAAACTTTCTAACTTCACTTCACAATAACACAGCCAAAGTTCCATTTTTAAACCATGTTATTATTTTTCTTAATCTAAAATGCATAAATTGCAATGACTTTCTTATTAGTTATTACAATACCCAACTAGACAGTCTTAGTTAATAACTACCATATTCCTACAAGTAGCCCCTAGATCACCATGTTTGTGAATGAATTCCTTTTATATCATCTAAAACTGTCCTCCGATACTCATTCATTCTTGACTTCTTGGCTTACAAAGCTAATGACATTCATACCACCTTCTCAACCACTAGTTCCAATAATAAGATAGCATCCGTGTGTCCCCAAATCACAACCATAACACTTCCGTTCTCGCTTTTCATTATTCTACCTACTCAATCCATGTCCTGCCTTCTCATCCATATCACAGTCTAAAACCCTATCCAGAGTTTCCTAAACACACTCAATATTTTCCCTATTCCAGAGTGCATCAATACTTCAAGTCTGAAGCACCAATCAACTCACGCATTGCATAACCATCAACAACGCCAAACCCTAACCTAAAATACTGCAACTAGAACCGTCCTAGCGCAAATTCCCCAGTCAAATTCACTAGCTATCGGAAAAATCATCTATTTTCTTAGAACAGAGTCAAAGTAGGAAAAAAAATCGATCACCTCGGAAGCAACGAGTGAGAAATTGCCGACATTAACACCAGTTTTGGCACCGCCTTTACGCCAATTGATGAGGCGAACAGCATCGGCAGAGTCTCTGGACATACCGAGGGCATCGATGATGCAAGTGGCGAGCACCGACTCCTTCAAGCCGTAGGACCCTCGCTCTCTGTCGAGGTTCGGGAGGATCAATCTGATAGCGGTGAAGTAATCCGAGGGTTTGCAGTAGGTGTCGAGGAATTTGCGAAACTTCGATCGCTTTTTAGTTGAAGATTTTGATTTCTGAATCCAGTTGAATAAACTGCACATGACGCTGAACTTCGTCTCCCCTGACATTGTTGATCGGTGAGGGTTTTGTGTGTGTGTGTGTGTGTGTGTGTGAAATTTCGAATTTTAGACTTTATATACTCGAATTGCTGCAGCTTGAAAACTTTCTACGGAAGCTCGTGTTTGGTCTAGGATGCTGTTGGTTCGGGCAACAAAGGCCATGGGTAGGATTTTAAACGAATCGAACCAAACCAAACGAAACATTGTTCATGTTCATTCATTAAGAATCTAAAGTGTTTATTAACTGTTCACAAAAACTTACCGAACGGAAATTCTTGTTTGTGTTCGTTCATTAAGAAATTAAACTTGTTCACGAACACATAACCGAACGTTAATGAATCTTTATAATGACATGAATACTTTTATGCGTATATGATATTTAGTTAGTGTATGTACAAAATACGTGCTTTATATGATTAGTTTATCTTTTGGACTGACGATGATACTTTTATAAGGATATATGAACACAAATTGCATGTATTCAAATATGATTAAACGTAGAATTGACGTCAACTTTTTTAGAAATGAGGGTTTTGTAAATCACGAATCTAAGAATCTTCATAAACTTAAAATGGTGAGACTTTTAATACGAGAGTTATGGAGAACTTTCAAGGTTTCTTTTCTCATGACGTATTGTGAATGGTGTGGCTATTCGTGTCTTGACGGTAACCAAAATGGTGAGTCATTTTACCGTAACAAATAACTAAATGATGTTAAAAAAAGTCTACACAAGTTATTACATACATTGGGTTCTTCAACATAAGATTCACGAGCAAATACAACTCTTGGTCCAAATGCTGCAGGAGTCTATGTTATTAATTTGGTTGTCGATCTTCACAAAGCAACATTGTCTGCGTAACTTTTCCTATGAATCACCTAATGTTTCATCAAATTATGTTTTGTTGGGCATTGTGAGAATCAAGATTTAAGATTTGGAGAGTAAGTCAAATGTTGTCTTCTAAACAATATTGCTTCTTTGATGGGGCCACACTTAATTGGCTATCCACCATCATAGATGAATCTACAGCATAATTAGACAAAATGACGTCTTGTAGAGATGCATAAGTAAGAAATTGTATAAGACCATCTCCAATAGCAAGCTTTTGAATGTTTTTCTTAATATTCACGTGGTTGCTTCTAGCTTTGCCCCCTATTTGAGTGTTTTGTTTTTTAGTCAAAAGTTCATATGTTGAATTTGAAAAAATGAGTGGAGTCACAACCTATAATCCTCTATCGATCACCTTCACAACCTACAAATTTTCATGGCCGGCTTCACAGACCTGTGACTCATCTATCTATCCTTCAAAGAATACGTCGCCATGGTTGCTTTGTTGTGATACGTTTGAAAGTAAGATTATGGGTTAAACCATTGCCAAGTTTATGGCGAGTTTTTTTTTTCTTTCAAATTTTTGTTCACTGCCATGGTTGTTTTATTTGAACCAGGTCACAATGCATTCCGTTTCTCTTTGGAGTTTCACCATCGAAGCTTCTTCACCACATTTTAATTTAATTGCATTTGTCATTTGGTTTTATGAGTTAAATTGATAGAAACAAACATCCATGTAGTAAAAAAGTTTTTTTTTTCAAATTAAATTGACTAACATATCCCTCGTATGTGAGGCGCATGAGGGGTGGATGAAAATCATTTTTGATTGAAAACCACATGACTAAAATAGTTATTTTTAAACATTTAGATGAAAACAAATATTTTAAACAAATCTTAGGAATGAAAATAATAATTTACTTTAATATTTGAAATCAAATGTAAAATGTGATGATGACATGCAACTATATTTAGGTGTTTTTGAATTTTTTTATTGGAAGGTTTTTAGAGATTTTAAAGAATTGATGTATTTTTAACGGGTCATCTGACTAGTTATGTTTTTAGATGTTTCTTTAAGTTTCTTATTAATGATGCTTTGCTCATATAATGAAATCTTTATCATGCGTTATTTATTTCTAATATGGTAAAAACTAATAAACGAAAAAAATAGATGATTAACTATTTACGTATTACATGACTATATGCATGAATTCTTCTGATATTACCACAAACAGTATAAAACTGTAGAACACTTTAAAAAAAGGTAAATTACTATTCTGGTCCTTATGATTTGATCATTTTAACCATTTGAGTTTAAAATTTTTTTCTAACAAACCAAGCCTTATGGTTTGTATTGTATAACTCTTTCGGTTCAATACATTAACAGAGTTAGATTTTTCAGTTAGTTTCTAATAAAATGATCAAAATGCATTTGGATTCAAATGGTTATTTTTAATAACCTTAGGGACCAAAAACGAAATTTACTCTCTCACATAAACATATTATATATATATATATATACACACACACACACACACACACACACACACACACATGAAATGTTTTTGTTTTTATTTTTCAAAGTGTTTTAAAATATATTTTTAAACCGCTCGGTTTTTAAACGTCTTATTTAAACTATTCATCTTATCAAATAAAAATTTAATTATTAAACTTCTTTTTTAAACTGTTAAGCTTACTTAAACATACTTTTTAATATATTTGTTTTATTAAAATCGTAAAAATCTTTTTAACTGTTATTTTATTTAAACGTCTTTTTTCAAACATTCAATTCTATTAAGCGTTTTTTTTTTTAATTTTTTGTTTTATTTATATATATTTTTAACCATTCGGCTCATTTACACGTAATTTACTGCCGTTCTTTTATTTGAACGTCTTTTTATCATTCGTTTATTAAAGCTTCCTTTTACCATTCATTTTATTAAAACACATTTTTTCTAGTTTCAATTTTTTATCGTCTTCTATTCAAGTTGACTTGAAAATGATTTCTACTTTTAAATCATTTGTTTTTTGTTAGGATTAACTTGGATTTGATTATTACAATTAGGGCTTCTATAATGTTAAAATTACTTGTGTTTAGTTTATATAAACGTTTTTGAAGTCGTTCGTTGCATTTGAATAACCAATTGATTTGAAAGACGTTTAATTAAGGCAAACAATTTTTAAAAGAAGATGGGTTTTGACTATTAAAATTAGGGCTTCTAGAATGTTATAATTACTGGTTTTTATTTTATTTAAACGTCTATTAAGTCGTTCATTGCGTTTAAATAACCAATTGATCTTAAAAAGATGTTTAAATAAGCAAACAATTTTAAAAAGAAGTTTAATTAGTAGAATGGTTTGAAAAGCCATTTAAATAAAATATTTAAAAAAACATAAAGATTTTAAAAGACATTTAAGTAAGACGAACGATTAAAAAATAACTTTAAAAGCCAAACGATTAAAAAATAACTTCAAAAAACCAAAAGATTTTAAAGCTGAACGGTTTGAAGATGAATTTTAAAAATTGTTCAAAAAACTAACCTTTTAAAAACACGTTTAAAAACCAATTGTTTAAAAAAGGAGGTTTAGAAAACCAAATGGTTTAAAAACACTTAAAAAACATTTTTTTAGTAAATTACATTATTGGTTTAAAATCCAAACGGTTTTAAAAAATATTTTTAAAAACTTCAGAAAACAAAAATAAAAATCTTATATACATACATATATATATATAATATAATATAATGTCCGTGAGAGAGGGAGAGTAAATTACGTTTTTGGTCCCTGAGGTTATTAAAAATAACCATTTCCGTCCACGGGTATTTTGGTCATTTTATTAGAAACTAACTGAAAAATCTAACTATATTAGTGTAATGGACTGAAAGAGTTATAAAACACAAATAATGTGGCTTGATTTGTTAGAATTTTTTTTTTTACTCAAATAGTTAATATGGCAAAATCACAGGGATCAAAATAGTAATTTACTCTTGAAAAAATAATACTTTCTTGATTTTCTCTATTAAAGACGTTTAGGTTAAGACTAAAGGGCTGTTTGTTTGCCTCTTAATGAGGCTGGTCAGACCTTAATGTCTGACTCAGTCAGACATGGGTCAGATCATTACGTTTGGTTAGATACCTCTTAATGAGAAAGAGGTCTGACCGAACCCCTTATTCGGTCAGACGTGAGCTTGCATCTGACCCGAGTCAGATCTGTGGTCTGTGACGGAGAGGGATCTGCGAAGACGACGAGGGATCTGCGAAGGCGACGGGCGGTGGTTCAGACGACGTGGGATCTGCGAAGGCGACGGGCGGTGGTTCAGACGACGAGGGATCTGGTTCAGACGACGATGGTTCAGACGACGGGCAGTGAGTTCGCTTGCGTATGGCGGAAGGAGGGAGGCGATGATGAAGATGAGATGAGATGAGATGATATGATAAAGTGATTGTTTAAAATAATTTGAGGGTTTTTATTTAAAAACTTTCTTTTTTACGACCAAACACACTTATTGGTTCAGGCCACTTATTGGTTCAGACATCTTACTGGTTCAGATATCTTACTGATTCAGACATCTTACTGGTTCAACACTTATTCAATCAGATATTACCAAAGAGCCCTAAACCTTGGACATGCTTAACAAAGGACATGCTTAACAAAGACTACAGAAGAACATGAAACCAAGAGCATAGAACAACACTGCAAATCATAACCCATGGTTACATGGAGAATGTAATCAAGCTCAACCAGAAGAAACTATCAAACCTATGTACAAAACACTCATCAAGACTCCAACTTTCATTCGCACATACTCATCTCTCCCAAACCTCACATCCTGCATCACATCTCTCCAATCATGCGCCCACAACACCGACTTACACAAAGGCAAGAAACTCCATTCCCACATGCTCATCAATGGCTTCCTCACCTCCCCACTAACAGTCACCAGCCTCATCAACATGTACTCCAAGTGCAGCGCCATCACCGACGCCTTTATGGTCTTCAATTCATCGTCTTTAAACCCTAATGTCTTCGCTTATAACGCCATCATTGCTGGATTCATCTTGAATAATATGCCAAAACCCGCGTTAAGGGTTTATGAGAAAATGCGAGTTGACGGAGTTGTGATGGATAAATTCACGTTCCCTTGTGTCGTTAAGGCGTTTTCGGGGTGTGGAGATGTTGTCGGGTTGAAGATTGTTCATGGGTTGGTGTTTAAGTTTGGGTTGGATCGTGATTTGTTTGTGGGTAGTGCTGTGGTTCATGGGTATTTGAGGTTTGAGTTGGTGGTGGATGCACACCATGTGTTTGATGAAATGCCTGAACGAGATGTTGTAATATGGAATGCTATGATTAATGGCTATGCGCAAATCAGGGAGTTTGGTAACGCGTTGGGTTGCTTACGGAAGCTGCGTGCAGACGGGTCTGTCCCGAGTAGGTTCACTGTGACGGGGATATTATCCGTGCTTACTGTGAAAGGGGATCTTTACAACGGTAAGGCGATACATGGGCTTGTGATCAAGATGGGGTATCTTTCAGGCATTGCGGTTTGCAATGCGTTGATCGACATGTATGGAAAATGCAAGTGCTTTCTTGATGCTTTGGATATCTTTGAAGTAATGGCAGTTAAGGATATATATTCATGGAACTCGATAATTGGTGTTCATCAACAAGCTGGTGATCATGAGGGAACTCTAAAGCTTTTTGACCAGATGTTGCGCGATAAGGTTTTTTGTCCGGATTTAGTCACTGTCACAACTGTTCTCCCTGCGTGCTCGCATTTAGCGGCGTTGAGGCATGGTAAGGAGATTCATGCATACATGATCACTAAGGGCTTGGGGAAAGAGGATGGTGAAGATAGAGTTGATGATGCATTCATCAACAATGCTGTCATGGACATGTATGGTAAATGTGGGTGTATGCGTGAAGCTCAATTAGTTTTCGACCATATGAGCAGTAAAGATTCGGCTTCTTGGAACATCATGATCATGGGTTATGCAATGCATGGGTTTGGGAACGAGGCATTAAGTTTGTTTCACAAAATGTGTGAATTGAATTTAACGCCTGATGAAGTGACATTCGTTGGGGTTCTATCGGCCTGTAACCATGCGGGTCTACTGAAGGAGGGACAAGAATTTCTAAGTGAAATGAAGTCGAAGTACAATGTTTCACCAACTGTTGAACATTACACTTGTGTAATTGACATGTTTGGCCGTGCTGGACTACTTGATCAAGCTTATGGTTTACTATCTGAAATGCCGATTGAAGCCAACTCGGTAGTGTGGCGGGCGTTCTTGGCAGCATGCCGCCTTCATGGAAATGTAAATCTTGCTGAAATTGCCGCAAGAAAAGTGATTGATCTTGAACCCGAGCATTGTGGGAGCTATGTGTTGATGTCTAATGTGTATGGGACATTGGGTCGGTATGAGGAGGTGTCTGATGTTAGACTTAATATGAGACAACAGAGCGTAAAGAAAACGCCAGGGTGCAGTTGGATCGAGTTTGGAAACGGGGTGCATGTTTTTGGGACTGGTGATCGAACCCATCCTGATGAAGACTCGATTTATAGTGAGCTTAATTCATTGTATATGAGCATGGGTTTATGCCACATGACTTGAGTATAACAATTTAATTTTATGCGGTTGATGTTCTAAGTAACATTTTACAAATTATTTTGCCCAAGCTCCTTTTTTGTGTCCAATTTTCTAGGCCTGAGCAGCATCCACTCCCCAGTCCCCACCGATAAACCCACAACAACGCCAAACTGGTTATAGCCTGGATACAGTATACGGTCTGGTCCTCAGTTACATAATTCATGATTTTTGGTTGTTTGGGTGATCCAGTTGGTTCTACCATGTATTATGAATTTATATAGTTTGAGCCAATAAATCATACATGGTCATTCAATGGTTAAACTTAATCCACCACTCGTAGCAGTCCATAAAATCATCTCAAAGCAACGTTATTGACCCAACGAAAACAGACTCGGTCTGGCCCACTCAAATCAGCCCGACTAGACCAACCAAACTTGTATGGTTTTCAGTTTTCAGTTTTAGAAGGTTCTGGGTTCGGTCTGGTCCAGTTTCGACCCAATGCACACCCTACAACTTTTCATGTTTTTAAAACACTGGTGTTCATATTAAGGAGGAAAAAAGGAAACATGTCCAACCTTTTTTTTTATAAAAGTTAGTACATTTAAAATAGGTTTCTAGTAAATAAAAGCTCCAAATAACTTGTATCAATCATTCACTTACATTTCACATCCTGTAGCTACTACTGTATCCTCCTAAACCAGAGGCTCCATACCCACCATACGATGGTCCACCGTAACCAGCTGCTGATGATGATGAAGGTGGGTATGATGGATTCCCCAACTGAGAATAAGAAGACCTCAAACCTGATTCCAATTTGCCATAGCTGCTTGGAATCGATGATTCTTTGTGACCGTTGACACATTCCTGCGTAATCAAACGAAAGAATATAAAATAGAGTACATCCCTAATGAACTCTATCAAGAATTAATTACAGGAATCAGCATAAATTATTCTCCTTAAATGTATATGTGATTTTACACTGATTTCTAGCGTGTCTATTTTTGAAAATTGAATATGTTGCATCTCGAGTCCTTAGAATGGATGTTCATTTAAAAGAGTTGTTAAATATCTCAAACTGATGATTTTACCATTATGATAAAATTAACTTGCTATTTATTTATTTAATACTTTAACAAATAAAAAACATTTTTAACAAACCTCTCCTTCTCAAACAACACCCTCTCCCACCCCATCATGGTGGAAATTACACACTCCAGCACTCATCAAATCACCACCGTTCGCACCCCAAAGCCAACATCACACGAACCCCCAGTGAACCATCCTCACATGAAACTACTCCAGCCACATAAAACCGTTCCACCTTGAGCCCGCCAACTAACCACTACCATGAAAACTAATAGCAAATGATGCCGAAAATCAATAACCAAAATCAAAAACATCCCCCAGTAATAACTAACAAACACACGGCTGGCATTGAAAACTCCATGAGTCAAACCCTTAAATTGGTCCTGGAATCGGTTTAGATTATACAAGATTGAACTCTTAAATCAGACGTGTTGTGTTGTGGGCTCCGATCCATCTTGGGTCAGGCCCTGAAACAGCCCGCAGACAAGCTGCAGAAAGGGGTTAGGGGCAGCCGGCCCTAACCCTAATCTGCCACAACTTATTTATGTTAAGTTTTTAATTGTCTTTTATTATAAATACCCACATATGTACTTGTAATTTTTGAGTCTTGAAAGTAATAAAAAGAAACCCTGGTTCGTAGCCCGTGGACATAGGTCAATCCTTGACCGAACCACGTTAAATCGTTGTGTTCTTTACCGCTTTGATTATTATTGTGCTTGTGTGTGCTTGTGTTTGCCCTTCATCGCCACCACCATTCTGCTGTGTTAATCAACTACAAACAGCAAACAGCAGCCTGTTGTTTGCCGCCGCCAACCAGCAGCAGCCGCCGCTGACAGGCTGTTCACCGCCGCTGACTGCCACCGTGACAACGCCACCGCCACTGCTGTTTTTTCTGCTGTTTCTCGGACAAAACAGGGAACACAAAGCAGGTTCTTTTGTGTTAGTTTCAGTTTTGTTAGTTGGTTGTTTATTCCGCTGCGTAGTTACTTTTGTTATTACCATTATTGCTATCGTTATCTCGTCACTCGTTCTAGAAATCAATTAGAAATACCGACAAGTTCTTAAGGCCCGAGCCGTAGTATTGTATTGATTTCCGTGCCCTATCCGAATCCTCGGGTCAACCGCGTACACGTAATACCTAACAAGTGGTATCAGAGCCTTGGTTGCTTTCATCCTTTGATCTCTAGTATTATGGCTGACGAGGATAAAACGAGAATCGAGAAGTTTGATGGCGTCTATTTTGGATGGTGGAAGATGCAGATCGAGGACTTACTTGTTCAGAAAGATTTGAGTGCAACGCTATTGGGTGATAAACCTGAAAGCATGAAACATGCTGATTGGTCTGCACTAGATAGGAAAGCCGTTGCTGTGATTAGACTCTCGCTGACAAAGAATGTTGCCTTTAACATTATGAAGGAAACGACAGCCAAAGGCGTCATGGATGCCCTGTCTAACATGTACGAGAAGCCGTCCACAGCCAACAAGGTCTTTCTAATTCGGGAACTTGTAAACACGAGATTGAAGGAAGGTGGTTCTGTTAACACTCACATTAACAACTTTAACTCTATTATCTCTCGCCTAGTGTCTGTCGATATCAAATACAGCAGTTAGTAGTTCGTCTGGGAACACTAAGCTTAAACTTGATGGAGTTCGCGACTTGATTATGAGTGAGGACATTAGAAGGAGGAGCACTTGTGAGTCTTCCAGTTCCTTGTTGAGTACTGAAGGCAGAGGAAGGAAGAATGAACGAGGTGGTAATAGGGGCCGATCTAAATCAAAGAGAAGAAGTAAATCAAGACCAAGAAAAGTTATTACTTGCTGGAATTGTAAGGAGATTGGGCACTTCAGAAGTCAATGTCCTAAACCATCAACATCTAAAGAAAAGAAAGAGGTTAACGCTGCTACAGATGATACAAATGATGATACTCTTATTTGTTGCGTTGAGAATACCACTGAGTCATGGATCATGGATTTTGGCGCTTCTTTTCACGCTAACTTTAGCTCAAAGAAGATGAAGAATTTGAGAAAAGGAAACTTTGGCAAGGTTCGTTTGGCTAATGATCAGACTCTGGATATTACTGGAATGGGAGACATTGATCTGAAGACTCCTCTAGGAAATACATGGACACTAAAAGATGTTAGGGTAATTCCTAAGTTGAAGAAGATGCTAATCTCTATTGGGCAGCTAGATGACCAAGGTTATGATGTGTTGTTCGGGGGTGGACAATGGAAAGTCGTCAAAGGAAACTTGGTAGTTGCTCGTGGGAAAAAGAAAGGTACTTTATACATGGTTGAGGTACCAGCAGGTGACGTGAATGCAGTAACCAGTGGACCAAGTCAATCCAGTCTGTGGCATTAACGACTTGGTCATATGAGTGAGAAAGGCATGAAGATGCTAGCAGAGAAAGGTAAACTCCCAGACTTGAAGAAAGTAGAACTTGAAACCGGATTCTGCGAACCATGTGTGCTTGGTAAGAAGAAACGTGTTACTTTTGTGAAGACGGGAATGACACCTAAGGCTGAAAAACTTGAACTTGTCCAAACTGATGTGTTTGGACCAACTCCTGTGACATCATTCGGAGGCTCCAGCTATTATGTTACCTTCATTGATGATGCGAAGCGCAAGGTATGGGTTTATTTTCTCAAGAACAAGTATGATGTGTTTGATGTTTTCAAAAAATGGAAAGCAGCTGTTGAGATGGAAACCAATCTGAAGGTGAAGTGCATAAAATCAGATAATGGAGGGGAATACATCAACAATGAATTTGTGAATTACTGTGCTGAAAGAGGAATCAAGATGATCAAGACGGTTCCCGGTACTCCCCAACAAAACGGAGTAGCTGAGAGAATGAACAGGACATTGAATGAACAAGCCAGGAGCATGAGACTGAATGCAGGGCTTCCCAAAACCTTTTGGGCTGATGCAATTAACACTGCTGCATATCTGATAAACAGAGGACCTTCGGTTCCTCTTGATTTCAAAATACCAGAAGAGGAATGGCTTGGAAGAGAGGTTAGTTACAAACATCCGAAGATATTTGGTTGTGATGCCTACACTGGTGTGAAAGACTTTGAGAGGGATAAGCTTGATCCCAAGAAAAAAAATTCACCTTCATTGGCTATGGGTCTGAATCGATGGGATATAGGCTTTGGGATTTTGAAGCCAGGAAAACTATCAGGAGTCGAGATCCAGTCTTTAATGAAGCTAAACTCTACAAAGACAAGGATTCAACCATACCAGAAACTCGTAAAAATCAGGTGGTGTTTGAAGATGACAACCAGAGTTCAGAAAGCCATGGGTCAGAAACAGAAAGCAAAATACAGAAGAAGAAAGTTCAGAAACTAAAGATAATGATCGGGAAGAATTTGGTAAACAAGATCTCTTTAATAGTGGGAGTTCAGATCCTGTGGATGAACAGTCCCCACCAGCAAATGATTCAGGAAATCCAAATACTTCACATTGGGTTAGGAGGTCTACTCGAACGTCTGTACATCCTCAACGATATTCTCCATCAGTTAACTATCTTCTTCTCACTGAAAATGGTGAACCACAGTGCTACTCAGAAGCTGTCAGTATGAAAGATTGGTCTCAGTGGGAGCGGACAATGAAAGAAGAAATGGGTTCACTTAAAAAGAACCAAACTTGGGTTCTCACTAAACTTCCCGCAGGGAAGAAGGCGCTTCAAAACAGATGGGTATATAGAATCAAGGATGAAAGTGATGGAACTAAGAGATACAAAGCACGATTGGTAGTTAAGGGGTTCCAACAAAAGCACGGGGTTGATTACAATGAAATATTTTCCCCTGTGGTTAAAATGACTACAATCAGACTGGTGCTTAGTATCGTGGCTGCAGAAAACTTACATCTAGAGCAGCTAGATGTAAAGACAGCTTTTCTGCATGGCAACATTGAGGAGGATATCTACATGGCACAACCAGAGGGTTTTCAGACAGCTGGTAAGGAAAACATGGTGTGTAAACTAAAGAAGAGTCTTTATGGTTTGAAGCAGGCGCCCAGGCAGTGGTATATCAAGGTTTAATGATTTTATGGGCAGAAATGGGTATAGGAGATGTGAGATGGATCACTGCTGCTATCTCAAAAAATTCAAAAATTCTTATATCATTCTTCTCCTTTATGTGGATGATATGCTGATAGCCGGTTCAGACACGTCAGAGATCAACAGATTAAAACGACAGATGTCTGAAGAGTTTGAAATGAAAGATCTAGGTCCAGCTAAGCAGATACTCGGCATGAGCATCACTAGGAATCAAAAAAACGGTTCTTTAATATTGTCTCAAGAGAAGTATATTAAGAAAATATTAGAGAAGTTTAAGATGAATCATGAGAAGACAACTACCCGAAATACACCACTGGGTAGTCATATTAAGCTTTCTAAAGATCAGTCTCCAAAAACAGATGAAGACAAGGCCGACATGGCAAAGGTTCCTTATGCATCAGTTGTGGGCAGTCTTATGTATGCAATGGTATGCACAAGGCCTGATATTGCTCATGCAATGGGAGTTGTTAGTAGGTTTATGTCCAATCCAGGGAGAGAACACTGGGAAGCAGTTAAATGGCTGCTTAGATATTTGAAGGGTACTTCAAAGATGGCTTTATGTTTCAGGGGTAGAGATGCAATTCTCAAAGGTTATTGTGATGCAGATTTGGGCTTGATTTTAAAAAGCGCGCCTTAGGCGCGCCTAGGCGCGAGGAGCACTGAGGCGCAAGGCCATGCGCTTTTTGTGACATAAGGCGCGAGCTGTACAAAAGGCGCACCTGAGGCGTGCTTTTTTGGCAAAAAACTGGCCAGAGGCGCAGGTGAGGCGCGCGCCTCATGTACATGGACATTTTTATGTGCAGATTGGTGTTGTACATCAAGCTTTTTAGGTTGTATTTCACATGTTAAAACATATATAAACCTTATTTATAGCTAAATTTTGGGTAGGGAGGCTAAAAACTTCTGATATATATAAAAAAAAATATATAATAATTTTGCGCCTTGCGTACGAAAATCCCACCACTTCTGCGCTTTGCGCCTCGGTTTTAGACCTCGTCGCCTTGGTGCGCTTCTCGCTTTTTGAAACCAAGGATTTGGGTGGATGTAAAGGACCTACAAGGGAGGGTATGTGTTTAATATGGGGGATACTGCAATATGTTGGATGTCTAGGCTCCAAAAGAGCGTGACACTTTCAACTACAGAGGCTGAGTATATGGCAGCCGTTGAGGCTAGCAAAGAGCTTGTTTGGTTGAAAACTTTTCTAGGTGAATTAGACATAAAACAGGCAGAGTATCCGTTGTACTGTGATAATGAAAATGCTATGAAACTTGCAAAGAATCCAGTTTATCATGGAAAGACTAAGCACATTCATATGAGGTATCATTTCATCAGGGGGCTAATCAGCGATGGTACTATCCAGTTGAATAACATCAAAGGGGACAGGAATCCAGCTGACATGTTCAGTTGTTCACTAAAGTTGTCACGTTGGATAAACTGAAGCTTTGTGTAGCTTCAGTTGGCCTTCAGGGTTAATTGCAGATGAAGGCGGCTATGGATCAGGTGGTATGAAAGGTCCTTTTCATAAAGGTTCAAGATTACAGAAGTACGAGGCAAGTGCAGGTGCAAATGTTTCACGCATTCAGGTGGAAGCAGGTTGAAGTGTTTGACGCATTGATGTGGAGAGCTAGTAAATATGTTTCGAAGCCCAAGTGGGAGATTGTTGTGTTGTGGGCTCCGATCCATCTTGGGTCGGGCCCTGAAACAGCCCGCAGACAAGCTGCAGAAAGGGGTTAGGGGCAGCCGACCCTAACCCTAATCTGCCACAACTTATTTATGTTAAGTTTGTAATTGTCTTTTATTATAAATACCCACATATGTATTTGTAATTTTTGAGTCTTGAAAGTAATAAAAAGAAACCCTGGTTCGTAGCCCGTGGACGTAGGTCAATCCTTGACCGAACCACGTTAAATCGTTGTGTTCTTTACCGCTTTGATTATTATTATTGTGCTTGTGTGTGTTTGTGTTTGCCCTTC
The DNA here is from genome assembly GCA_025506505.1 of Flaveria sonorensis. Lineage (NCBI taxonomy): Eukaryota > Viridiplantae > Streptophyta > Magnoliopsida > Asterales > Asteraceae > Flaveria > Flaveria sonorensis. Next base: position 56,539,187 of record CM046424.1, read on the forward strand.
ATCGCCACCACCATTCTGCTGTGTTAATCAACTACAAACAGCAAACAGCAAACAGCAGCCTGTTGTTTGCCGCCGCCAACCAGCAGCAGCCGCCGCTGACTGGCTGTTCACCGCCGCTGACTGCCACCGTGACAACGCCACCGCCACTGCTGTTTTTTCTGCTGTTTCTCGGACAAAACAGGGAACACAAAGCAGGTTCTTTTGTGTTAGTTTCAGTTTTGTTAGTTGGTTGTTTATTCCGCTGCGTAGTTACTTTTGTTATTACCATTATTGCTATCGTTATCTCGTCACTCGTTCTAGAAATCAATTAGAAATACCGACAAGTTCTTAAGGCCCGAGCCGTAGTATTGTATTGATTTCTGTGCCCTATCCGAATCCTCGGGTCAGCCGCGTACACGTAATACCTACCAAGACGCCTCTGTGACAATAGGAAAACACTAAAAATTCTTGTTAGAAGATGGTGTTTCGAGATGGCACTGAGGAGAGAGGAGTTGGAAATGGCCACAAAGGGCTATCGAAATTTGTTTATATTCATGATAGAGGGGTGCTTTGAGAATTTCAGGGTTAGAAATGTCATCATTTGGAGACGGTTATGGAAGGGCAGGGGGATGGTTGTGGCAGTTGTTCCAGGGTTGTGTGTGGAAAGTGTCCAGCTTCCATGCAAAGAGGGGGGGGGGGGGCATTTTTTTTGGTATTCTGGTTTGTCTTCATTTTATATAAGAACACAATAATACTAATTATATTGAATGATAATAAGGAAATATGATTGTCAAAATAAATATAGCACTAGTAAGAATAGAATAGTTTATCTAAGTGGTAATATTGTCATTTCAAAATTTTAATAACCCTTTTAAACAGACATCCATTTAGGGACTTTGGATGTAACAGGCTTCAAAAATAGTGGCTGCATACTTATGGACAGAATCCCTAACAACATGTTTGTGTAATTTACTCAACTACTCCTTAATATAAAATATGCATTTTCTGTCAAACTGAGGCGAGTCAGGTTCCCTATAGTTTATGGCCTAGGCTATTCACAATCAGACACCTTCCAAAATATCATCCAATTCACCATTATATTCACCCTAACATCTTGATATGGATGACAACTAGATTGAGATTATATAAATGGTATATTGGTATGGTTGTCAGAATCTAACATAATGCTCTGGCATGCCGGTGAGAAACAACACAGGTATGAATGTGCATAAAAAAACAAAAGAAAGGTTGCATTTCATCTTACCTGTATAAGCTGCTGAGCTGTCTGAACTTGTGAGGCTGTCCCTTTTATTTCAACTGTAATTTCATCAGGTAAGCCACTGCTTTCTTGCACAGTAAGAATTGCACCACTAGTCCGACGGATGTATGCAATATTTGTCCCTCCAACTCCAATTATATCCTCAGCATAAACTAGAGGTATTTGCATTGTTTGAGCTACCTGCTTAACATAAACCATAGATAATGTATTACAACCACAAAACGTAATTCCAAGATCACACAAATTTATGAAACTAAACTGTTGACCTGAGTGACAACAGGACCACCAGTACGGGGAATTGCAGGAGAAAGTGCTGCGGTTAGCCCAGGGTCACGACCATACAAAGAAAGCCCATGTGATGTCAGATGTGATTCTCTTTGTGGTTCGCGATCAGCAAACAGTGTTTCTCTTCTCATTGGAAGAGAATAATCACCACTGACACCTAACCCGAGTTGTGACTGTGGTCCAGTAGTAACACGCATCACGGGTTTGTCAGCCCATGATGGCTCCACTTGATGTTCTTGTGTGGCCGCTGCTGCCGGTACATTGTTCTGTATAGTAATGCGCTTCATCAATCATAACTAATCATATATAATAATATCATAGTTACCATATAAGAAAATGGTGGCTACTTACAGACTTCTCAAAGAGAGGAAGAACACTACGATCTACCAAAAACTTCCTCAAGTGTCCCAGCACAGCTTCTAGAGCTTTCAGAACCTTAATAGCTTCACCCTGCATATCCACGATCCTCTCGTCTGAGTTGGCAGACACTGCTGATACTTCATCTGACAGATAAACATTCTTCACTAAACCTAATAATATGATCTTCCAAGCAAGAACTAAACATTGAAAGAGAAAATTCATACCACCCGAGAGCACACGCACAGAACAACCAGTGCTCTCCTGAATTGCTTTGATCGATGATCCTTGCTTCCCAATCAGACTTATGGCTTGCATTGATGGCACCAATAACCGAATCGAGCAGAACGGAACAGCCGCTAGACTCTCACCCTCTTTTTCCGGAAATCCATTAATACGCTTGAATATTCTTATTACAGCATCCATTGCAGGTGAGAAAGGTAGCTCTGTTTCTTCCTTTCCAGATATCAAAACCTAAACAAGAAAACAATCAACACTTCTCATGAAAATCATGTTTCAAGCTGACCATGTTAGCAGGACAGCTGAGCTGCTCTTACACAAACTCATAATAATGTCAACAACCAACTCCAATAATCAGAAACAAAACATTCATCTTTTTTAATTCTTCAATTTGTCACACAGCAATCAGTGTTTTTCCTAATTTCCCTAATCTCAACATAACTTATGCCCTACAACCTCGATAACAAAATCAGGCACGCAATTCCACAAAAACAAAACATCCTCAAAAATCTCAATTGAAACAACTTACAATGCGGTCGGGGGTACCAACAGGAGCATCAAGCACACGAATACGAGCTTTCGTATCTTCACACATCTTCTTGATAATATCCCCTTTGCGCCCAATTATGCTCCCAACCTTAAGCACCGGCACTATGAGCCTGAAAACGCACTCTCCGGGCCACCCCGGCCACTTCTTCTCCGGCGATGTTGTTCCCTCCGCCGTGGCCGGTGGAATTTTGGACGCTGGCTCCGTTGCCTCCGGCTTTGAGGCGGAGTCTGCGACGGCGGTGGCGGTGGTCGGAGATTGAGTGTGGGGATTGGGGGCTCCGGCGACGGTGCCATTGGTGGAAGCCATTAGCGTGTGGTGGTGTGAGCTAGGGCTTTTATTGAAGGGGGTTTGATGAAGGGGGATCTGTGTCTGTGAGGGCTTGCGCAGGGGATCCTTTGAAGAGAGAAATAATAACTACAATCAGTTAAGTGGATGCTCTTTGTAGTTTGTACTATAGATTCATTTCTATATCATTTAGATTTTAGGGTCTATTTTATTTTAACATCTTTTATTTTAAGTTGGTGTTACCTTACCTTTTTTTACTTGATTTTCTTATACCTTAGTATCTCATCTTAAGGAAATAGTTTAATGTCTCCTAACTTCATCTTTTTTTCCTATAATTCGTGTGTGTAAGACTATGTGATCACTTCCTCCCCTCTTCACGCGTCGTCCCATCCCCCCCCCCCTCCCCCGGTGTGGTGTTTAACCCTTCATGAGCCACGCGGGCTTTGACAGTTAAAATTTAACTTTTTTTTACAGAAAGACAATCACGTAAATTATTTGATTGTATTTTTAAATTCACACCTTATCATTATGCTTAAACTTTCAACCTTAAAGGGAGGAAACAATGATATACATAAATAGATATAATCAAACAACAAGCCTTTTAGGATAATTTAGGTAAATTTAATAAATAGGGGTATTGATACTTCCCAAACTAAATTATAGTTATTACTAACAGGATTCTCAAATTATGTCAAATTTACATTTAATTTCAGAAACTTTAGCAAAGTTTCTTTTTCTTTTCTTAACCAATTTACAATACAACCTATTAACTTTAACAAGGTTATCATTTACACCTTCGTTATTTTTCTTATTTCTTCTGAGGATTCATTTATATAGTATTTTTTCCAATTACATTTTTTAAAAGCGTTTCAAGGGTGAATTTTTTTCGGATAGTTAATACTATCGTATAAGTAGTCAAAATTAAGCCTTTCAAATTTTACAACCCTCGCTGCGTAACGCGGGCCACATCCATCAGTAAGAAACATTAAGTGTAAACACAATACATATCACTAACTAGGCACGTCAAGAACTATGGCTTTTTTACACCGAAAGAAATTTTATTAGATATTAGAAATTAAAGGATTAACAGAATGAAGCTACCAACCTAATAAGTATTACATAGAAAACTTTACAAAATTGGAATTACACCCTTAGAGCCTGTCAAGGTACGAGAATGGAGCTCTTTACTTAACCCAAATGAACAAGTTGGCCTTAGTTTCTTCAAGGCACCTAGTGTTGGATGGTTCTTGTTACTGATAATATAGACATTTCGTGCACACAGAATACTTTAACAGATTATCATTAGAATTGTTTGTAGCACATTTATGATTGGCTGATACGTCGGCAACAAGGTTGGTTCCAATATTACACACTAAATGTACAATGTCTTTTGCAAAGTACACAAGGCGAGGTACATGATGCATAATGGTGATTAACCAACATCGATCAAGCCAAATATTATGTCTTCCCCGTTATCAACCTCTCCAAACCCTTTCCCACTACATCAATCGAAGTTACGCTGACACTGATTCTTTTTTATCAAGTTCTTCCATACACCGATTATGGTGGCTTTAGTTGGAATTAAAAGATATACCTTGCCACTTTCATGAATGGACCCTTGGTCAAAGTTGCCCTCTTTCATTCTTGAATCTTTGAGTCATTTAATTAATAATGCAATATTTACCTCTCCTATACTACCTCCTTTCATTTATAAAGAGGTTGTTGATCCAGGGTGCGTAGTGCACATTGAAAAGATTATGTCTAATCTAGAAGTCCATATGTTTTTCGCAGTTTAACTAAATTTTGTGTTATTGGTTTCGTTTTATGGCATTAGATTTTATATACATATACATATATATACACACACAAACACACACACACATACATAAATAAATAAATATATATATATATACATATATATATATACACACACACACACACACACACACACATATATATATATATATATATATATATATATATATATATATATATATATATATATATATTACTTGCTTTAGTATGATGTATTGTTTTGATCTTAATGTTATTTTTTTGAACTATACTACAAAATAAGAATAGTTTCACCATGGTTTATTCTGATTTTACGTAATCTTCTTTTAATAGTTTAATGTGATTCTATTTTATGTAGCATAAAATTGTTCGTAGATGTCTTTTGATCAAAATCAATCATCCACTACTTAGAACTATATTCTATATGTTAGGCCCGCCAAAAAGAAATGTTCTCCCCCATGGTGTACACTCCATTTTATCAAATTTGATTCTTTAATAAAGGCACTTCATAGAGAATGATGGATGTAGTCCCGGTGAAGCCGACTCGACATTAGAGCATCAAACCGGTTCGAGGAATCGACATGACAGAACCAGAACTAACTAAGCGAGACCGGTAAGAAGAAAATAGAGCCCACTTAAACATGAACACAATAAAACAGCCGATCAAAAAAGGGTTGACTAAAAGGCATTTAATGTACTCGGTACAAGAAATCTCGAGAAGGGAAAAAGTTAGCAGGAACGCAAAGAAACAACCAGCAGATAAAAGGAAGTCTTCAAATGGGAAAAACACAACTGTCAATGAGTGGAACAAACAAATACAGAGAAGGTTGCGGTCAACTAAAGAAGACAATTCGGATACCGTTAGTGAAAGGGACATTCGCTTATATAAGTAGAGACTCAGTTGTAGTAGAGGACACACAAAAAAAATCCCCGAGTCCCTTGAGTGATACCAAATGTATTAATGAATCCAGGAAAAACTAGTGTACGTAGTACAATCAAAAGTTCTGAAAAATGTTAGTTGTTTTGGTTAGCTTGAATTCCCTTAGATCATTCCTTCTAAAATCCCTTGGTATATTGGAATCACAGTCTAGTGTTTTCAATAGAGAACAAATATTATAATTTGCAGGACCTCAAGAGGATACATCTAAGACAACCTTACTCTATATACATTGTAAGGGTACAAGCAGGCGGAGGACGCATGAAAAGGCATGGCTGATTTGTTAACCTGATATCACATGATAACACCGTCCCCCCCACTTGTGATGGGGTGTGGCTGTGGTGAAATCATTAGCAGAGTAACTGTGTAGTAGACGTAAACTAGCCATTGCACAACGGCTAAATTAAAAAAAAAAATTAGTTATCTTTTACCTATAAATACCTAAACAATCTTATTCATTTTCACACCAATATCTAAGCAATTCTTCACATCAATTTCAAAATTATTTGTAGTTTTTCATCTAAAAATATTGAACCATCATCCAACTGTAGGTGTGTAAAAAAATGTGTTCAAGCTGTGGAAAAGAAAAAGAAACAAGCTTACAACTCGATTCTTCATCCTTTCAAACCAAATATACTCCCGATGTATTCACATCCCTCGTCCTTTCAGTTACCTCATACACCCAAATGTTTTCACCGATGCAACAACTGTATTACTAGTCAAATGGACTGAAGACCTCTTGGTTTGGATCATGGATAGAACTTGGATCAGGACAGGTTAAAAATGGCATCTTATCCTTCAATTATGTCCGTCTGTTCTTAACCTCGAGATTTCTAAGGAAGGAAATGAGTGTTTGATGAATACATTGTAACTCTTATGTTCAACCAATCATATTATAGAGAGGTGGATGATGGATCCAAGCAAGAATAGTGAAGTTTTGTAAAGTTGATCAATGTCATATTAATGAGAGGTTGAAGTGGTAATTTGCACCAATTTAGTAATAATTTGCGATTGCTATTGCTTAATGAGAAGATTGTAAATGTGATCATTACTTTATTTAATGAAACGTTACTAGTCAAGATAAACTTTTGGTCATACATAAGGTGCATTTTTTAACATGAACCCAAACGATAAATCTTTTATCATGTTTGTTGATTCTTCCTCTATTCAAACTTACTTATAATAAACTTCTAACCAACATAGATTTGAATATGAAATATTTTTATAAGCAAAAATCTTATAAACAGTCAAAAATTTGAAAAGAACCAATTTACCCCGAGGTTTAGCCAAACATAAACCTTCACAATCTCGTTATTCCCACAATCTTTTTATCTGATCTATCAATGTGGATGCATTCACATCAAGAGGATCAAAAAGAAAATTATCTTAACTCAAAATCTTCCATTAAATATACCTAGATATACCTACAAGTACCTAAAGGAACATGCAGGTGATAGTGACATATTGTGATGTATTTATTCTAAAAAATGTTAAAATCTGTTGTTTAAAAAAAGATATTCTCAAAATACCTTACCTCATGCTAAACGTGCAATGATCATATCCTTTAATTATAATTACTTTCATTCCCAAATTTTAAGATGAAAAGATTGGAAATGGAAATAGGAGGAGAAAATTGAACAAGATAAGATGATGAATCTACTAAGTGAACAAGAAAGGAACCCGAATTCAACACGAAGTTGGCAAGGTTCATATGAGGTACAAGTTTTTATGAAGTCCACTTCTTTGGGGCCGCAATGATGGAGGAGCTTGTGAATTTGAGTGTGAAACTACAAGGTGATAATCACAATGATGATAACTATAGATTGGTTGTCTATTTGTATTTTATCATCGTCATTCTTGTTTCCTGTAAAACAAATGTTTTTCTCCCGTCTTAGGCAAAACTCATTTGAAATGAGGTCCTCAAGCTTTCATAGATTTTCTTAATCTAACTGAACAAGATAAAAGCCATGAGCTTGAAAGCTTAACTCAGAATTAGTTACACGATTGATCCCTATGGTTTGTTATATTGCAATATTGGTCCCAACTTTTGAGAAATTACATGATTAGTCCCTACTGTTTGTCTAACCGTAACATGATTGGTCCCTAGTATTAACTTCTGTTAAGTTTTTCAGTTAAGTGATTGTGAAAAGACCATATTACCCTTGAACTAAAAAACATTATTAATAAATGTGGGACCCTTTTTCTTTATTATATATAATATAATATATACACACACATCTCCATTAAAACTCACACCCATCATGACCTCCCGATCATGACCTCCTCGCCATGATCTCCCCGCCGGCAACCACCCTCCAAAAGTAGGCGAAAATGATTACCTCCCGGTGACGCCCCTCCCCGCTGACAACCACCCTCCTCGCACAACAGTGGGTCAGATTTGGGGTGCTATAGAGACGACTTGCGATTCTGATGGTATAGTGGTACGATCGCGACGGTGGATGTGCGATGGCACGGTGCTAGTGGTGGTGATGGCACGGTGATGGTGGTCGGACTGAGGTGGTGGTGATGACACGGTGGCGGTCGGACTGTGATGGTGGTGATGGTTGGACTGTAGCGGAGGTGACGACACGATGATGGTGGTGGTCGGAATGAGGTGGTGGTGGTGGTCGGGTAAGGGTGGTAGAGAAGACACAGTGGTTGACATATATATACACTAAAATCGTATATATTAGTGTGTATACATATTATATTTATTATTAAAAATGGGTCCCACATATATTATATGTATTTTGTTTTTTTAGTTTAAGAGTATTTTAATCTTTTCACCTTCACTTAACTGAGAAACTTAACAGGAAGTTAGTGTCAGGGACCAATCGTGTTACAGTTAGACAAACACTAGGGACTAATCATGTAATTCCTTAAAAGTTGGGACCAATATTGTAATATATGCAAACCACAAGGACCAATCGCGTAATTAACTCCTTAACTCATCATATTTCACCAAACCCGCCTTATTATCATCATCTAAACTTAAATTAAGCAACAATTTGAAAACTCTCTCTTGCAAATCAAAGGAATAAAGAAACCAACAGACCCATTGATGACAGAGAATGAAAGGAATGAGATTATATATCAAATTTCAAGTACAGATTTAAAGGGCGGGTCTTAATGCAATTATTAAAGTTGTTTTGTGACCTTGAGGTCATAAGTCGAAGCTATGAGAAACGACCTCCTGCACAACACATAGAGTAACTACATACACAAATTGATAAGCGATCGGATTACCCTCTCAAACCCTACGCAAAGCAAGAGTAAAGTCAAGCACTAACTATGTCCTTTTTATTGATGTTGAACAACTAGATTTCATCAACACTTTGATATGAAAGACAAGTGTTAAATACAAACTTGGTCAGTGAAATTCATCACCACCAATTACCCTATCTTAACAATACAAATCTTTAAGTTAGTTAGAGAACTAGTTGGAGATGATCAAGAGGGTCAAATGACCCGTTAGCGATCCAAATAGCCATTAAAAAAGTATGACAAATAGTCCTGAAAACAAAATACCCTCACATACAATACACATTGAATGTTCATCATTGTTGACATACAGGATGCTAACAAGAAACCACGAAATAGTATATGTATATTATAAAGAAAAATAAAATCTTAATACTCAAATTCTCTAAACATTTTCCACAAAGAAAGTAAAAAGGTAAAAACAAAAAATAAAAATAAAAGGGAAACTGTAAACTCATCTTAAGTCTAAAAGTTACCCTTTTTAGCTCCCATTATCACACAACGCCATTACTATGATGAAAGAAGAGCAAACAGACTATACAACTATTTTAAACATAGTCGATATACCGCCTTCCCATCCAAATTTTACTTACCAGACATCAAACAGGAATGACGTCGAGCTTTGATGAGTCATCGCATCTCAAAACGATTCCCTCCAGATTCACAGGAAGAAGGCATCTGGTCCATTGGCATCCAGACGGGACTGGCTCAGATGGTGGTACGATCATCAACACGTTGTTGTGTCTTTGCACGATTCCCATCACACTCACGGTGCTACCTTCTTTAATGTACCTGAATGTTTTATCAAACTATATGATCATAATATAAATAATTAAAAACATAAGGTGAAGTTTATATTTGTTTTAAGTTGTATACCCTTCTTTGAGGTGCATGATACGATCATCCCTAGAGATATTTCTGTCATTCAGCCATGTGACGAATTGTGGGGATGAATCTATGTTTGACTGGTCAACCTCGATAACAACAGTTTCCTCGACATGTGGGGTCACACGGGCCCCATAACCAGTCTTAACTAATGCCCTTAAGCCAGATTGGAAGTCCGATATATAGAAATCCACCACATGCCTCTGCAGATATTTATGCAAAAACAAACTTAACTAATGTGTCAAAAATTCCACAAAAATACATCTTGACCTTTTATTTTGAATCCAAAATACTCGGAAAAATAATAAATAGATATTTTATTACAAATTAGCACCTGCATTATTTAATATCAATCATTTTGCTATAAAGTTCAGTGTGGTCATCTATTTCTTTACGGAAAGTTTAGAATCTTCATAATCATTTATTCAAGAATCAGTGAGGTAATCTTCATAATATTAAAAAGTCAACATATGTCTTCTTTTTGGAATGTAGTGATTAATATAATTCATAGGGAATATTTGCTTTATGCAAAAGCTACATTAAACATGCAAATCTAAAAAAGAAAACATAGACTTGTGTCCTACAAACCTAACATGTTGTATGATTGATCGACAAATAATGATTCAAGTTTCAATAAAACATTAAGATTGTAAATTTAAAGTATTAATAAAATTTCTAACCTCCATGGTTCGCAGACCCCAAGAAAAACGTCGATGTGTGGGATTAGCAGGTTTTGAACCCCATCCACGATATTCATATAAACTTGTGGATGTATAGACACATCTGGGAACCCTTTGGAATGATGATTCTAGGGGGACATTTCCACAAGTAACCACCTTCAGAAAGTTAAAATTTTCATAATCAGTAGAAGCATCTACATATAATATAGGTTGAAGATCATATATTAAATTTCTATATTTGTGAGATACATCTTTTTAATGTTGAAGGAAACATTTCATAGAAAATGATAGCCTCAAAATGACAAATGTGATGCTAATAAAAACCATAGATTCTTGAGCTAATGACAAAATTTAGAAGAAAACGTGTAGATTTTATATGCAATGAAGCCATGACGGTGCAATATTTTCCATAACTGGTTACAAAATCTTGGAACATGTAAATGAGCTGGTTCAGTCAAATTACATGTTAAGGATATAACATGTAATGCAATAGGAATGGAATGTATAAGGAAATGGGATTGATTAGGTCTCATTATTATGTTTGATTAACCTATACAAATGGAATAAGTTTTAACTTATATTTTCTATACCGTGTATTAACACAGTATAAATTTATCTCTACTTTTATACAATATTTTTTTTAAAAGGTACTGGTCATGTAGAAATAATACAACTAAACAAAATAAAAGTTCACGAAAACCTCAGTTAAAAAAATTATTAAAATGTATATTTTCTAATTACTTAAGTAACATAAGATAAGAAAAACATGCGGTAAAAGGTTTGAAATTTTTTTAAATATTTACTTAATTGAGGATTACAAAAATATTCTATTCCATGAAGCTTTCGGGGAAAAAAAAACACCCCCTGCACATGGAATGAAAATCAGCTATATGGAAGAAATAACATTTCTTTAGGAATGGTCCAATCTATTCTATTAGAGAAACCAAATAACTTTATGTTTTAATTCCTATGGAATAAAGCGTTCCATTCCTTCTCTAATTCCAGCATACCAAGCACCACCTAAGGGTGTGTTAAGTTAAGCAGAATGAAATGACAAACATATAGAATCAACATGGTAATGGAATTATTCCATTTCAAAAAAACATTACGTGAGTAAAGAATATGCATCTGGATTGAATATAATTAACTAGTTTAACAGAATTACCCTTAGGTAAACATCTTATAAACATCAATTAAATTACTAAATTTATAATGGCTTTAAAGTTTTATGGATAAAAATTTCAAATCTATCTGCCTTCTACCTATGCTTATCTTCTCCGTAGACTATCATGGTTAAAAATAGATTGCCTTGCCGCTCAAAGTTCATCAGAGTTTTTTTTTCCTGCTCTCAAACGATTTTTTTCCTTCTCAACCAGATACTTTTCCTAAAATTTATGAGTCTAAAAATCTAACAATGATTAATGTTTTGTCATCAGAGTTCCACACTCTCACCATAGATGTAGAAAAGAATCTCTACACTAAACCCAGTAAACTTGTCCCCTTTCGACAATATGAAAATAAATTAGTGTCTTCTTTTCTACATGCTATGTAAAAGGAAGTTCCAAAACCAGTACATGTTTCCTCTACTGTTGGGCAAAATAGTATTTTCAATTTCATTTGTTCATGGAATGAAGAAACTGAGATCCTCTGGAAAAAATGACGGTTACAAATTGAATGGTCCATTCCTATTTTTGACCCAGCTAACCAAACACTATGTAAGTTCTCAAAAGAGGATTTTCCAGAACTTTTCTTTGCAGTGGCGTCATATTAAATTCTTTTTTAGGAATGAACGAATGTCATCCATATATAGAGAGTGATTCCGATCAGTGAAGAGATTATACTGCATCCCAAAAGACAAATGTGTAAAGTACATATAACTTCTCACATGTGATGAAATCACAAAAATACAACCACTCCCACCTCAAACCTAGTTTTGTCAATAGCCATCAACATTGCATGCTTCATAATGAAAAAATAAAGAACCTAACAAACTAAACGATATAAGAAGGGCATAAGCTATTTGGATACCATAAGATATGCAAATTAGATGAATAGTTACAAAGTAAGGTATTCATATAAAATAAAATCAACATACCCCAGACACCTTGACAAACTGTCCATTTCTTGCAGTTCTAAGTTCAGCATCAGGATAAGCATCAATAAAATCAATCATAGATTTTCTTCCCCAACATCCACTCAGAGCAAAAGCCGAGCTGCCACATCAGCGAAAAATTACAGTAACAGAAAATAGAATAAAACTGCTAACAGCCAAAAAACTGTAGCAAAAAAAACCACCTGGAGAAAGAACGTCCATCTTCATGGCGAAGGTAAGTAACTGCTTGATTTTTAGCCGTAATGGTTCGCGATTTACCAGATCCTGTACCCTCTGCTGAACCAGACCCCTTTCTAGGTGCACCAGCTGAGTTCAGTGGCCCAGATGTGATGAGCCCAGTGGTTGGGAGAACTGGTGGGATGGGTCCAGAGTTGTGTCTAGAACTGGGCATCCCTCCACCTTGCGGGCCAGAGGATTTCCTAATGGGCTCACCATGTTTATTTAAAGGACCCGAACTAGCTTTCTTCATTGAAGATGAACCAGGACCAGCCCCAGATGAACCCATTCGGTTAGCCAAATTGGCTGATGTTTGGTTGGAATGAGATGAACTCCCACCACCAAATGACCCGGTTCTTAAAGGGGCATTGGATATAGGCCCAGATTTTCTTTGTCTGGAGCCAGCATTATCCACATCAAACATTTTTCCAAGTTCACCAGACTTTTTAATGTCACCACCAGTGTAAGGCACTGCAGTGGAAGACATAGTTGGAGTCCTTTCTTTGGGCTGTTCGGGCCGTCCCGATACATACAACCCATTATTCAACTGATGAGATGGAAAACGTGAACTCATTTTCGAGTAACCAGAAAATGAGAATTTGGGTATGTAAATAATCCTTTCGTGATATTCAGCCTAGACAAACCAGCTTGTGTGCATAATCAAAACCTATACAAGAAATAAAACACCATGAGTTTTGCAAAAGTACTTCAAGAAAATGGTATGGAAATCAAGGTCTAGATAACAGTAAAGGAGCATTGGCATGATAACCTAAAAAAAAAATTTATTACAGCATTTATTTGTACCAAATTAATGATGAATATCCATTGAGCCTGATTTTAGGGGCAAAATATTGGTACCTCTACCAGTTTTTGCTCCAAAATTCATGGGATTTAATCATTAAGGAACTCAAAGATTGGATTCATATAAAAAAAGATTCAAATGTATAAGTAAATATAGATTATTCATGAGATGCCAATGAAAATTAGCTGATCAACACATCTAAAGTATGAATCCTTAAATTCTAAAATATAACAAAATGGAAACATAATAAAATACAAAATCCTCTCATTATTTGGTTAAAATTAGAATACTTTCATGGCAAAACTCAACCTGATGTCAGGATCCAATTAGTAGCAAAAAACAAGTACAGTGACATCAGAATCACCCTAGGGTGAATAAAACTGATTCACAAACTTAAATGTCATATCAACCGTCCTAAGGATCCAAATCAAACACACTGACCCCAAATTCCGCAACTCCTCAATGTAAGAGATCGGAGTTGTTGCATCAAAACAGAAGTTCCCACAACAAATTAAGCTCTAAAATCAAAATCATCGCAACAGTGATTCTTCCGAATCGAAATCAAACTAAACTGAAACCACAAACACCAGGTTGAATCTAAGAATCATCTTTAAAATGTACCTACATTCTTGAGAGGAGATCATGAACCCTAATCACAGACTTCAATAGAATTGAAAAGGGCAAGAAATTAAAGGGCTTTTTAGCATGAAAAGATTAGAAATTTGTACATACCTTCTGACGAAGTATACCCATGGGTGATCATGAGAGAGATTAGAGCGAGAGTGAGAGACAGAGAGAGAGTTTTAAATGGGGATTTGATTTGTTTGTTTGCAAAACCGATTTGTAAGTAACCCTTGCCAAAACTTCACTCAATTTTTCTCCATTGTGGACTTGATTTTGCTACTATCTTTCACTTTTCTTTTGGATACTAATATCTTGAAAGATTGACAATAGAGACCCTTTGTTTCAACTAAACTTTGGACATAGCTGGTCTTTGTGACTCATTGAGATTGTGTTGTATTTAAGTTCTAATGTTCAAAACTGACTGAAAGAGATTTTCTTACAATGATAGGTTTTTTTATTGATTGTGTTATTAGATGAGTCAGCCTGAAGCGTTAATATTAGTATGAATGATTGACATCTCATCTTAAGAAGGTTCACTCACGTATTAGAGGTGGTTCAAAACACCGTTAAAAAACTAAACCTGTGGATCAGTTTTCGTTTTTGGTATGAGAATACATTGTTAACGCGATTAAGGATGTTGGCTTACCTTCCTTTGTCGTAGAAAGGGTTGTAAGTTTTTGGGTGTTTCTGTATGGTTGGTTTCGTATGTAACTAATGATTTTATGGTAACAAATGTGTTATCAATAAAGATTTGATTATTTCTCATTTTGTATCAAGATGGAAGATGCGGCTAAAAGGTACATATATATACAAATATATCTTGTAGTCATTAAGAATGTAAGACATCTTTTATGACTTATTTGACTAGCAACTCAAACTTGATGTTTATGTAGAAGTTAAGATTTGTTTGTATCTTATAATAGTAATTGCGTAAATGAATATCATACACACATAACAACCCAAGAAACAACATAATATTTCACTCCTTAAGGATCTCAATGATTATTGACAGATTAAACTATTTACATGAAGAGTATAGAAGGCTATCACCATTTATGTTCGTGATGAAGATTAGAAAGTCATTACAAGTGATGGTACCACTAGGCTCTAGGGTAAAATTGTTGAAGCAAAGATTTTTAGCCTTGTAATTTTAAGTATATTTATGAGTTGGTGAGAGAGAAATTTTTTTTTTCTAAATTGTATTCAAATAATACTATAAAACATTTTATTCAAAGAAAAGGAAAATAATCATATTTAAATATTATTTAATCAATAACATCTTTTTATAGTTCTCTTAAATGGCTAGAGAAATATAATTATCAAAATAATCAGAATAGTCAAATATCTAACTATAGCGACAATCGACCTAGAAATTACAAAGAAGTGGCAACTTAAACGGTTTAATCTTGTATACTTATACTTTTCATCATATTATTTAAGAAAGAGCTTATGAATGTGATATATATTCTCAAAACAGAAACGATCAATACAATTAATACTAATACATAAAGTTTAGATACAATATGCGAATTAGCGCAAATCACACAAACAAAATATTTATAATATATATAAGACGTAATGTGTGAATTCTTTCTTATAGAGTCGAAGAAGCTGACCTTAATATAAAAGAGGCGTTTATTTAATAATCAAGAATACGTTAAGAACTGCAAGAACTGTACAATACATCTATATGTTTTGTATTAAGTGTGATACAAAAGGCGATTACCTAACCGTCTACCCCACTATCTTATTAAATCATTAATACACTACGTAGATTTGCTTTATGCGGTTTTCACAAGTCTCATCCTACAAATTGGTTTTAGAAAACATGTCCCTCAAATATATATAGACACAAACGAGTTTAAGGGGCTGTTGGTTGGATCTGACTGACCCAGTCAGACGTGCACGTCTGACTCGGTCAGACGTGGAATGTTTGGTTGGTTATCTCTTATCGAAGAAGAGGTTTGACTGAACCACTTATTCGGTCAGACCTAAACCAAGATCTGACCCGAGTCAGACGTGGAACGGAGGTCTGGTTGGCGGCGAGGGCGAGAGCGACGGCGAGGGCGAGGGCAGGGTCTGGTCGGCGGTGCTGCAGCGTTCGCCGTTGGGTCTGGTCGGAGATTTTGAGGTTGGTGTTGAGTGTTTGTTAGAGTTTTGTGACGAATTGTTTTCGTATTTGATAGTGGAGGTGGTGGTGGTGGTGATGGCGACGGCGGATGGCGGAGATGTTGACTTCGACCGGCAGTAAGGTTGCCGGAGGGTGATGAATTGGTCGGTGCCAGCGGCGATGGACACCATTGGAGATAAGAGGGAGGTAGTGATGAAGGGGTTTGTGAGTGAGCAGGCGAGTCAAGTGACTCGGTTGAATCGGACGAGATTTACAATTGATTTGGTGATAGTGATACGAATCGATATCCAACCAAACAGATTTAACTGGTTCAACACTTATTGGTTCAGACATCTTACTGGTTCATACATCTTATTGGTTTAACACTTATCCATTCAGAAGTTGTCAAACATACCCTAAGAAACATAAAAGGGCAAAAAGAATGTAAGGGTCTACTACCACCCATAATTAGAAGTACAAGGGCCTTCCGTAACCTTTAATGCTACACTTTTCACCCAAGTCCAAAACGACCAACCCACTTCCACCTTCTCACGTCTCCACCAAATACTTTCAACCCATTATGAACCAACAAACATGACGTCAAATTTAATATATTTCAAGATTAAGACCAAATGAATTAACTTTTTTACCTTAATTTTAATAATAGTATATGTTTGTTAAGATTTAACACTTAATTAGTTGGAGGATTGCAGTACTTAACCATTACATGATCCGACTTATCATATGTGATGAACTACGTAAGTCAATTTCTACGGGCTCCGATTGTTTCTCTCTTTTAAAGTTTTGAGCGCGTACTTCGTTGTGTCAAGACAATCGTTGTATTTGGTCTCTCTTTTACCAGGCCCAAAACCACTTTCATTCTTGGTAATTCAGATGCTGATTGAGCTAGATGTATTAAGACCAGACATTCTATGTGTAGTTACTCTATCTTTTTTGATGATAAACTTGTTTTTTGGAGTGTAAAGAAACAACTCAATGTCTCTTGATCTAGTTGTGAATTTGAGTAGTGGCGGAACTACGGCCAAAGAAATGGGGTCAAATGATCCCAGTGAAAATTTATTTTATATGTAAAATATATTATCAAAACTTGTGTTACCCTTTTCTGTTATTGACTCCACACAAAAGTCAATTAAAAAGGAAAAAAAAATTGATATATGGTCTAGCAGCAAAGTTCGTGTTTTCATACTCATAAAGGCTGTTCGAATCTTGTAACACACATTTTTTTTATTGGAAAGTCTTTTTAAATTGAAACAAACCCTACACTCTCTTTAACCTCTTTTGATGTTTATTGCTAAATTTGACAAAAAAAAAGTTCATTTTTGAGTTTAAAGATGGTAGTTTTAAACTTGATGATAGAATTGTTCTTTCATATATGGTTTTTTGCTGTCATACCAAGTATCTATACTAATACGTTTAAAAATTTAATTGTGACTTCGAGCTTTGATTACACTATTCTTCATCATCGTATTATCTTTTATCACATGACCTCACTCAAACCTACCCAAATATTCTGATATCGGGGCATGCATCAGATATTCGAGTATCAAAAAACAATGACCCCATAAAAAAAAAAATTTGGTTCCATCACTGAATCTAAGTAATGTGTTATGGCTAACATTACAGTTGAAATAGTCTGGATCACAATGTATTGACAAAGCTTCATACTTTTCCTCCTGATTGACCGACTTTATTATATGATCAAAAGTGTTATTCTTCTCACTTAAAATCCTATTTCTCGTAAAAGAGCAAAACACATTGAAATAGACTATCAATTCATTCAGAAACTCGTCTCATCTGGCAAACTGTACATTAAGTTCATTCTGACTAGGCTTTAAATAGCGGATATTTTTACTAAAAGTCTTAATCGACCTCAGTTTGAGTTTTTTGGTGCCATGCTACGCCTTGAACCTTCACCCCCGTTTCTCTTGATGGGATATTAGATTACAATAGTATAGATTATGTACTTATTGCAATTTTCTATTTTACGTGTACTATCTATTTATAAAAATATACATATATAATCTCCTCCACAAGGAGTAAGGAGATTTTCATCTAAAATCTTCATAAACACATGTAGTTTCAAGTATTCTTAACCAAATATGCTCTTACCGTGTTTCCGTCACCCAAGTATTAAAAAATGCCCAAAATTCAACGGTCGAGTTTGATGTAGCCTCACTAGCTAAAGAATTATATTTGATTATATATTTTCTGTTTAAAAAACTAATTATATTCCTTTGGAAAACTAATAATAAGAGTCAAAAATATATAAAAAAACTATATATAACGATGATTTCTTATCTTGTTTCATACACCCAAAGTTAAGGTATTAAACACACACAAACTCAAAGTATTTATCGATGGAGAAACCAAATCCTAGTGCAACATTTAGTTCAGACGAAGAAGATGAAGACACACTCTCTCTTTCGGGTGTTTACATATACTGCGACGATAACAATGAATACTGGGCAGATAACCAAAGTACAATGAGTCATGATTTTGAACAAGACTTTGAGTTTTCAAGTGAGATGATGATGACTTCTAACGAGTCATCGAACCCGATAGTATTTTGTGGGAAACTCATTCCAGTTAATTCTCATCAGAACATGGAAATGATGTTCGAAAGGAAGGAGCAAAGCAAAAGAGGTGTGATTAAGGGTTCAAAGGCAAAACCAAGATGGTTCGTGTTCATGTTTGGGTTTAAATCGAGCAGATATAGTAAGGAGATGCGGATAAAAGACTTGAGGGAAAGACGGATGCTCTTCAAAAGGAAATGTAGCGTTACCCAAGAACAACGATTGAGGCCCCGTGGGCTCATACGGTTCCTAGGTTGTGGTGGTGGCGGTACTGAAATCGACCAACATGATGCAGACTTCATTAATTAATATAACTGGAAAACAATCATCAAATCTGGATGCTGTAAGATTAAACCTACAATCACTTGGTTGAATTGCACATCATTTACCATCAAGCTATCTTATTCGGACAATTAATTTCATGTTTTAGAAGACATTTTTCTTCAGTTTCACCATCATCCGAGTTAGCACTGCCTACACCACCATCTGTTTCAAAACCGGTGTTCAAACCATTCAAAAACCAAAGCGAAATTTGTTATTGTTTTTTGTGTGTGTTTATCTTTGCTTATGAGAGATTTTGTGTATGTATGTTTATTTATTCATTAACAACATTCATCATGGTCTCTTAATTTTCTCACCCAGTCATCCATCTTCGGATCTTCGCATCATATGGTTTTCAGTTATATGTGATAATGATATGCTTTTACTTTCATAAGAAATAGTCAGATTTTTTGTAAAACTTTATGAGTGTAAGCTTAATTTTTAATGAAAACTACTGAATTGCTTCCCTCGTTATGACGTGAGAAAAACTTATATTCTTAATTTCATGAAATATTACATATCAAAATTTAAATAAAAAGGAACCAAAATGATTCAGAAAGTATAACAAAGTAATAACGTATTTATCTAACCCGACGCACTTTGCAATGATATATTCAAAATTTAATAAAATTTTATATTTTTTATACGTTATATTAAAAGTAATAATAAGAAAACTAAATAGCTTTTAAAAAAGCAAAGAAAATGAACGGGAAAGATATGTTTAGATGCTTATCAACGGGTGATGTTGAATGGCATGTGGGCACATTTCCAAAATATCATAAAACCTTGAAAATTGATCTTTAAAAAAATTTAATAATTGCAAATAATAAGCACTGGCTAGACAAAATCGAACCTTCACCGATCCAAATACTAACCGTAACTAGTGTATTCCATCGCCGCGCGTTGCGCCCATGATGACCGACTTGAAACTATTTGGAGCTATATAACCATGATACTTGGGTAGCTGCTAACCGTAAACGGCAGCCACACCAAAGCAACCGACACCACTCCGGCTATCTCATCACCGTCCTCAAAGTTCATTTGCACAATAATGACGGCCATGCACGGTACATCAGACAATGAAAAGCCGGAAAGAGAACACCGAAACCAATGATGAACAACCTGTTAGAATTTGAACTCAGAGAAGAATGATTACACAATGAAATTATTGTTTCCGGTTATCTTCTTGAAAAAGGAAATACACCACTATATATCCTTTCACAACTAACTAACCCCTTATAACTAACTAACACACGCAACTTTAGTAAATATACAATTCCAGCCCCTGAACTTATGCTAACTATCAATTAGCAAACACAACACTTAAACTTCCGAAGGAAAACATAAGCTTCGAAAGATTTCTACCATAAGCTTCGGAAGATTTATACTCCGGAAAAAACTTATGCTTCGAAAGAAAAAACTGGTGCTTAGGAAGAAAAAACTTGATTTGACTTTATATCTATAAAATAAACTGATTTGATATCTCACAATCTCCACCTTAAAATCAAATCAAGTAAGCTAACCAATAGCCAATGACTTCACACAAAACTCAAACTTAAAACCAGCTAGAGCCTTAGTAAACATGTCTGCTGGGTTATGATCAGTATCAACCTTCTCTTGCTTCGAATTAACCACATCTCTAATGAAATGCAACTTCACATTAATGTGCTTAGTTGTTTCATGAAACACACTATTCTTTGAAAGTTGTACTGCACCCTGATTGTCACAGAACACCACTGCATCAGACACCACCACTCCCAGCTCTTCTACAAAACCTTTACGCTATGAAGCTTCCTTTACAACCTCAGTAAATGCCACATACTCAGCTTCTGTGGTAGACAACACAACTATATGTTGCAATTGTGACTTCCAACTAACCACATTTCCAAGTACTTGAAATGTATAACATGTGAGTGACCTCCCTCTGTCTAAAAACTTAGCATAGTCAGCATCTACATACCCAGTAATCACAGCATTAGATCCACCTGTGAGATTACTAAACACCAACCCAACCTTTCTAGTTCCACTCAGGTATCTAAGGATCCACTTCACTGCTTTCCAGTGAGCCTTACTAGGGTTAGCAATATATCTACTAACTACACTCATAGCATATGCAAGATCAGGCCGAGTGCACACCATCAAATACATAAGACTGCCCACCACATTAGCATAAGGGACTTTATCCATATAAGATTTCTCTTCAGCTGTCTTAGGAGAATCCAATCTAGACAACTTAAAATGTGCAACAATAGGAGTCTTGACAGACTTACACTTCCCCATTGAATAATTTGTCAGGATTTTCTCAATATAAGCACCCTGAGCCAAAAACAACTTCCTCAGGCCCCTGTCCCTTTTGATCTCCATTCCCAAGATCTATTTAGCCACACCTAGATCTTTCATATCAAATTCCCTCATCAGCAACCTGTATTCTCAATTTGCTCTTTATCCTTACATGACACTAACATGTCATCAACATACAACAACAGGTAAACATAATTGTCATCTCTATACTATTTGTAACAGACACAACAATTATAAGAACTCCTCAAGAATCCACTCCTCAACATATAATCATCAAACCATTTATACCACTGCCTAGGGGATTGTTTCAATCTATAAAGAGATCTTTTTAACATACCTTCTCTTCTTGACCTTTGATTACAAATCCCATATGTTGACTCATATAAATTGTTTCCTCCATATTACCATGCAGAAATGATGATTTGACATCTAACTGCTCCAATTCTAAATCCAAACTAGCAGTTAGTGATAACATAACTCTGATTGAAGAATGCTTAACCACAGGTAAGAAGATCTCATTGTAATCAACCCCTGCTTGTTGAGTGAATCCCTTTGCAACCAACCTTGCCTTGTATCTAGGAGCATCTGTCACAGACATACCTTGTTTTAGCTTGTACAACCACTTACAAGCAACCACCTTTTGATCTGTAGGCTTATCTACCAGTTCCCAGGTATCATTCTTATATAAAGATTCCATTTCTTCTTCCATAGCTTGTAACCATTTATCACGATCAACTGATTCAATAGCTTCCTCAAAGTTCAATGGTTCACAGCTACTTTCTAACTCAGCTGCAAGAAATGCAATAGAGGAGATGTCATCACTTCCTCTATACCTTAGTGGAGGAAAAATCTATCTTCTAGGCCTATCTCTTGCTAGACTATAATATTCCATTCCACCACTTGAGCTACTAGATGACTATTTTGAGTCTATATCCACTCCTTTTGACTCCACCTCAATAAGATCATCCGTTTCCTTCAGACCAACTTTGCTGCTTAAGCCCTCATTACTAGCTATGACATCTTTATACATCACATCTTCCTTGAATATAACATTCCTGCTTATAAAAACCTTTGGCCTTTCATTGCCAAATCTCCACAGCTTATATCCTTTTACACCCTCAGGATAACCCATAAATATGCATTTATGGGCTCTAGGATCCAACTTACCCTGATTAACATGAGCATAAGCTAATGATCCAAACACCCTTAACCTGCTGTAATCTAGTTTAACCCCAGACCAGACCTTCATGGGTACTTTCATATCTAATGCTGAAGAAGGGGACAAATTAATCAAGTAGGCTGCTGTGGTAACTGCTTCAGCCCAGAACTTCTTTGACACACCAGAACTAGAGAGCATACACCTCACCCACTCAAGTAAAGTTCCATTCATTCTCACAGCCAACCCATTCTGCTGAGGTGTGCCTGGCACAGTCAAATACCTAACTATGCCAAATCTTTTACAAAACTGATTGAATTATGTGTTGTAGAACTCCAACCCATTGTCTGTCCTTAACCTCTTTACCTTTTTCTCAGTCTGAGTCTCCATTTGCACTTTCACTCTTGAAATTTCCCAAAAGCTTCATTCTTGTGCTTTAACACGTAGACTACACCCTCCTAGAAAATTCATCTATTAAGGACAGAAAATACGTGGCACCACCCAAAGACTCAGTCCTAGCAGGACCCCAGAGATCTGAGCGTACATACTCTAATATTCCTTTAGTAAGGTGCTTGCCCTTGCTAAACTTTACTCTCTTATGCTTCCCCATCACACAGTCTTCACAGAAGTTGATATCAACACTCATTGAGTTTACTGAGAACCTGCTGTTTATCTAACTCAATAAACCCCTGGCCACTTATGTGCGCCAGCCTGTGATGCCACAACTTGACCATGTGATTAGCCTTGTCTGTTACCAGAGTCACAAGTTCAAATTTCATTTCCCCCTATAATATGTAGATATTATTATCCTTTCTGGTACCACACATAACTACCAGGGATCCATTTATTACTTTTTCCTTTCCATCCTTCAAGATTACATGATAACCTTGTTTCTCAAATAAGCCTAATGACAACAAACTCCTTCTAAGACTTGGGATGTACCTCACATCATGGATGTCCACAACAGAACCATTGTTCATCTTAAAAGTGATTGTGCCACTACCGAGCACCTTGCAAGGTCTATCATCCCCAAGCTTAACAGTACCAAGGTCAGCTTCTTTAAAATCTTTAAAATAATTTCTAACTGGAGTCATGTGATAGAAACATCCTGAGTCCATTATCCAATCTCCCATATGACTTGAGTTAGTCACACAAAGGACATCAACACTATCATACCCTTCAGAGGAATCATCCTGAACAACATGACTAGATTGATTCTTGGACCCAGAATACTCAGCCTTCTTTCTCTTCCACTTCGGATAATCTTTCTTTAGATGCTTCTCAGGGTTGCACACAAAGCACCTTCTCTTATACTTAGACTTAGACCTTGATGACCCCTTTGGTTTGTTGCTTCTATGTTCAGGCCTTCCTCTAACGAATAACCCCTCACCCCTTACATCCTTAGGGTCATTTCTCTTCTTGAGTTCTTTAGAATTAAGGGTAGCCAAAATATCTTCCATTGTCAATGTTTCTCTCCCATACATGATAGTATCAACAAAATGCTCATATGACTCAGGCAAAGAAGCCAAGAATATGATGGCTTGATCCTCTTCATCAAGTTCAATCTCAATGTTTTCAAGATCCGGGATCAACTTATTGAATTCATCTGTATGGTCTTCAATCGTTTTACCTGATCCCATCTGAAATGTGTACAACCATTTCTTCAAGTAGAGGCGGTTCGCCAGAGATTTGGTCATGTAAAGCGTCTCTAATTTAGACCAAATTCCGGCAGCTGTCGTTTCCTTGGTTACCTCCCGAAGAACTCGATCCCCAAGAGTCAAGACGATCTCACTATGAGCCTTCTACATGATTTCTTTCTTCTTTTCCGCAGACAAATGCGCAGGAAGATGATCTTCCCCCCTTAATGCATCTACTACTCCATTATGCACTAATAACACTCGCATCTTCACCCTCCACAGACCGAAATCATTCTTTCCATCGAATTTCTCCAGTTCGAACTTTGTTGACACCATTCTCTTCGTCAATTGAATTGCCCTTCGAACTACGAATCTTGAACCAATCAGACGACCAGCACTACACTTCGACGAGATCACCTTCTTCTCTGAATTGAGCCTTCTTCCACCTTGGCTCTATACCACTTGTTAGAATTTTAACTCAGAGAAGAATGATTACACAATGAAAGTATTGTTTCTGGTTATCTTCTTGAAAAAGGAAATACACCACTATATATCATTTCACAACTAACTAACTCCTTATAACTACTTAACACATGCAACTTTAGTAAACATACAATTCCAGCCCCTGAACTTATGCTAACTATCAATTAGCAAACACAACATTAAAACCTCCGAAGGAAAACATAAGATTCGGAAGATTTCTACCATAAGCTTCAGAAGATTTATACTCTGGAAGAAACTTATGCTTCAGAAGAAAAAACTGGTGCTTAGGAAGAAAAAACTTGATTTGACTTTTATATCTCACACAACCAAAGGCTAGTCTCAAATGATGTGGTCCTCATCATCATCATCGCCACAAAACAAAAGCCATCAATGAAGGACACATACCCAAGTACTCAACTGAGCCATCTAACCAACAATACAAAGTCATGCATTAATCAGTTGTACAATAAGCATCACAAACACTACATCAAACAATAGAGAACCAAAAAAAGAAACCCAATAGTAAGTCTCAGATGAAAAGGCCATCATTATCATCGACACAACAAAACCATCCGCAGTGGTAATCGGTGATGAAAACCCGGCGAGGCATAGCCACAGATCTGCAAATTTAGAACTGGACAAATGGGTTGCATACCGCCATGCCACAACATCAATTGGACGACAACAAAAAAGTGGTAGCAATGGTCGCTGCACCATCACTGTTGTCGGCCCTAATTGTGTCGGCAGATCTAAAAAACCCTAATCGGTATCGGAGGTAGACGAAGGCGAGGGGGAAACAATGGTGGTGGAACCACCACTGCTGTCACCGCTCACAGCCATAGGACCGCTAGCTAGTCCAACCCAACCATAGAATGGTGGCAGGCCGGAGATCGGCCGTGCCGTCATCACCTTCGCCGCCATTACAAACAAACCAGAAACCCACTTTTCTAGGCACATATGCAATGAACCCAACCATCGTCACAAACAAAACGGGAACCAGACCTAACCACCAGCATCATCATCGCTACCGCCACCATCAACATCTAACAGAAGTCGGGGCAGGGCCACAACCGGCGAGAATGATGGAAGGCAACACCGGGTAGTCAACAGCAACCGCAAAGACTGGGAAATCGTATCGCCGAATAGGAATACACTAAAAAAGCAAAATAAAGGTTGCCTGAAAGAGGCGCTGGTGGAACTCCTCAATTGCACATCCTTAGTTGTACAATAAGCATCAATAGTGAGACTTTAAAAAATAACTGTTCAATACCTCATCTTCATCTTCATCTTCATCTTCATCTTCATTCTTCATACTCTAATATAAGAGTAACTTGAGATGACACGTGGCAGCATGACAATCATCCTCACTAAAAATTTTTCGTCTCTCTCTCATATTAAATAATTACCTAAATTATTAAATTTATTATTTAATACTTTTTTTATTTAATAAATTAAAAAAGAAATCTATTCATTAATGCTATTTCTAAATAAATAATTTTTTTTATAAAATTATACATTTTTCTAAAGCGTAAAACTTTTTTAAAAATAAGAAATATTTTAAAATTGGTATTTTTAAAAAGTAAATTTTTTTAAAAAACCAAAAATAATCAAATTTAGGAGTTATAATAAGAAAATTTTTAAAAATGATATTTTTATACGGTTTGTTTTAGAACAAAATATTTATTTTTTTTGGAAAAAATTTAAAAACAAAATTCTAGAAAGTTCATATCACTCTTTTATTATTTATAGTTATTTCGCATACGTAATTTCAGTCATATCATATCTTAGAATATCATTTTATAATTATTAATTTATATTATCTTAATATTTTATTTATTCAACCCGTATAATATACGGGTTTACTAAAAGTAATAAATTAATATTGGGGTAATTTCATTGGCTAATAATAAACTGTATTTGCTAAATATAAAAACATGCAGTCAAAAGTTGCTATGTGTCAGACACAAGATGGAACAAAATGCTATTCAGCGTCTAACTATTTCAATAAGAATAATTTCAAATAACTAAAGGTACAAAGGTTTAAACATTAATGAATTTTGAGCTAGAAATTAACCATAGTTAAAATATTAGGAGAGACCGAAATTCAAATTTCAAACTTACAAACTCTTTATGCCTAATCATAGCACTTTCTATTTGATCAAATAGCACATCTTTGTATAAAAATATGTTTATAGAGCCTTCATTATGCGATTTATGCCAATAAAACCATCCAGATCAGTCATTGGTTTAGTATCATAATCGGTTTTGTTTCAAAAGTTTCTATTGAGTTATAAACATGTTAGAAATTGAATTATCATCAATTTAAGGAGGAAAGGACGGGTAAATTTGTGGCATGAATTGCATTTGTTGTATATTTGTTAACTGCTAAAGCTTTCAATTCTTTATGTGATTACGCTTCAAAAATTCCAATATACATGCTTTTAGATATTATTCATTCTATTTAGTATTAAAGTTTCCCTTTATTTTTAATTTTTAAACAAGAATATAACATTCTCTAACATTCAAAAGTTCAAATCATAACTTTACAATGAAAAAGATAGAACAACAAGCCAGAATGTGATCTTTTGTATTTTATAAACCATTAGTGAGGATTAAATTACAAGAAACCTATGAAGCTTGAATTAAAATTGCGCAAATCAATGCTAAGATTATGACGGTGAACACAGATAAGCATAGTGACACAACAATTGAACACATAAATGATAAATTCTATTTTGTTCGAATTCTTTATATTTATCAGTTTTCGGTAGTCTAAAATTATATATGTTTTATATATGTTATAAAGACCTAATAAACTCATATCTTAATTCTAGTTTGTTCAACCAGTTTAGTTTAGTTTTGTTTGGTTTCAATTGCACAAGAGTTTGATTTAGGTTTAGAAAGTTTAATTAAAAACTAAAGATTATCAATGGTCTCACTTACTGTTTAACCTAAAAACCATTATATTTGAATTGAGAACATCCTAGCTTGTATGAATATAATCAATTAAGTATAAAGCTAACAAGTCATTGTATGGGTATCGTAAGAAATTACAGTAAAGGTAAATATGTTATTTTTAATTTTATCCAAATTTTATGATAACTTAAGATTAAATTTTTTTTACTAGTTTATGTTTGATATGTGACTATACAGAGAAGATAGAAGTGTAATAAACACATAAACAAAGAATATGCAATGGGTCGTGTGATTGTTAATGAATTCATCTGTCGTCCTTTCTTTAACCTTTAACCAAGCGATTTTCTACATTAATTAATCTCATTTGTTAATGACAAAGACTGTACAAACGTCTCAATAGTAAGATAGTGATCAAATGTTTATATATCACTTAGATATATAGTGATGACATTTTCACTTTCTTACTAAAATAGACAATGATCACCTTACACAAGTTTTGTGCTCTCTAAAACGATAGAGACTATTGAAACTTCTCTATAAAAGGTATATATCAAAAACACTTATTTTTATACATGTTACAATAATTCAAAAACTAATTTAGTTTTTATGTGAGACGTGAAATGCTTAGAGAGTATATAGTATTAAAAAGTAGTTTTAACATACTAAGGATAAGACGAAGACCTTAATTTGATTTTGAATGTATGTTACTTAGCAACGAGAAAAGTATCTTTGTTTGCTCCTTTTATGTGTTGGCCTCTTCCTCATTTGACTAAACCTCTTTGACTTATGTTTTGTTATTTAGAAATATTTCTTTCTAATTTGTTTGTCCCGTTTTATATAAACTTTTTTAGAATCCAGATTTTAATTTTAGAAAAACTTATGTAAATGTCAAGATTTCTACCTTCATAAACCCCGCTCCACTTAGCAACAAAGTATTTACAACTTATTAATGTCCAATTTTAAGTTCCAATCTACATTAGCGCAATTTCATTAAAGAGCTTAATTTTACTCCCAAATGCCTCAATCTTACTTCAATGGCTTTAACCTTCAACTATTTTTTTTTTTAATAACAATGATCATTTTATATAGTTTAATTAGGAAAGTATAAGGTTATGTGCTATTTAGAAGTAAAAAAAATGTTTAAAAAACAAATGCAACTTTCCTTTCTTTTAAAAAAAAATATACAAAAATATCCTTAGCATTTTTAATAGTATTTTCAATACTTCTAATCGAGACTAATGTGATGCGTTTTATATTCTCTCCTCCAGCCTTTTTTTTCTTTCATCCCTCTATTATTATAGAAACTTTTTTTTTGTCTTTCACAAACAGTCCATGACCACATACCGCATGATTGATTGACTTCACCTCCACAATAGTGGTATGTGTGAGATATAAAAGTCAAACAAGTGTTTCTTTCGAAATTAAATATCTTCCGAAGCTTGACATATTTTTTTCGAAGCTTGGCTGAAATCTTCCGAAGGTTATGTTTGCTTCGGAAGTGTTATGAAGCTTAATCTGCTTCTTCCGAAGCTTAGTCAGAGTATTTCGAAAGTTATGTTTGCTTCGGAAGTTTTGGTTGTATTGGAAGTGTTAGAGTTTTGCTTCGGAAGTTTTCCAAAGGATACTTCCTGCTTCGGAAGTATTAGTTTAGGTCCTAAATGTAAATTCTCAATTATATGTTGAGTCTGTAATTTGACCGTTATAGTTAGTTGGTCGATTAGCATTATAAATAGGGATCCTGTGTAATCGGTGAGGATTAACAACAGTTCACAATCACCATAATCATTTGAATAAAGTTCTTTCTTGCATTCTTGAAGTTTGTCTTCTTCGTTTCTTGTTGTTGTTGAATTGTGCATTCTTGTACTTAATTGTGTAACAATTGGTATCAGAGCCTGGTTAGAGGCTCAATTGAGGAACAAGATTCAATCAAAGATCATTCGGCGGTAACGATGGTGTCAACAAAGTTTGAGATTGAGAAATTCGACGGGAAAGACTTTGGGTTATGGCGACTGAAGATGAAGGCATTGCTCGTTCATCAACGAGTGGTGGATGCCTTGGCTAGAGAATCTAAGTTGCCGAACACAATGTCAGACAAGGAGAAAAAGGAGATGCTTGAACAGGCACACAATTCAATCATCTTGAACTTGGGTGATCGGGTACTGAGAGAAGTGTCGAAGGAGACGACGACGGCAGGGGTCTGGTCAAAATTGGAAAGCCTGTACATGAAGAAGTCTCTTGCGAACAGGTTGTATCTCAAGAAGCATTTGTACACTTTCCAAATGGTGCCTGGAAAGTCAATTGAAGATCATACTGAAAAATTCAACAAGTTGGTGTTAGATCTTGAAAACATTGAAATTGAATTGGATGATGAAGACCAAGCGATCATATTCTTGACCTCTCTCCCATAATCTTATGAGCACTTTGTGGATACTTTGATGTATGGTAGGGATACTCTTACCATGGAGGAAGTGCTGGCAGCTCTTAATTCAAAGGAATTGAAGAAGAGAACTAATTATAAAGAAGATGGTGAAGAGGGTTTGGTGGTCAGGGGAAGATCTGAACAAAGAAACTTCAAGCCTAGAAGTGTCTCAAAGTCAAGATCCAAGTCTAAGAGGAGGTGTTATATGTGTGGGTCAAAGAAGCACTTCAAAAAAGATTGTCCTGACTAGAAAAGAAAGAAGGGTGAATCAAGTGGATCAAAGTCTCATTCTAGTCACAATGCATAAGATGATGTATCTGACGGATATGAGAGTGCAGATGTGTTGGCTGTCACAAGTAGCGGTAATGAGAATGAGTGGGTGATGGATTCAGGTTGTTCATATCATATGACACATGTAAATGAGTTCTTCAAAGATTTGAAGTTTGAAGATCTCGGTTCTGTAAGGTTAGGGGATGATAGAACTTGCAAGATTGTAGGTCATGGTACAGTGACTTTAAAGATGAAGAATGGAATGGAAGTAGATCTTCATGATGTAAGGTATATCCCTAATCTTAAAAGAAGCTTGTTGTCATTAGGGTTGTTGGAGAGATCTGGTTACCATGTTAGTCTTAAGGATGGTAAGGCTAAAGTGATTAAAGAATCAATGGTGGTATTGTCTGGTAATAGAAGGGATAATAATATCTATGTACTAGATAGTGCTGGTGTAGTAGAGTCCCATATGGCAACTGCCTCAAATGATAGTAGTTCTAAGGCCATGTTGTGGCACCAGAGGCTTGGTCATACCAGTCAAAAAGTACTGGTAGAGTTGCAGAAGCAACAGGTTATGATTGAGTTGAAGAATTGTGATTTTGGTTTTTGTGAAACTTGTATTCTTGGGAAACACAAGAGGGTTAAATTCACAATGGCTAAGCATATCACGAGTGGGGTGTTAGACTACATTCACTCTGATTTACGGGGTCCTGCTAAGGTTAATTCTTTGGGTGGTGCTAGATATTTTATGACTTTGATAGATGATTTTTCAAGAAGGGTCTGGGTAATCATCTTAAAGAATAAGAGTGATGCCTTTAATAAGTTCAAGGGATAGAAAGTCCTTGTAAAAACCCAAACTGAAAGAAAAGTCAAGAAGCTAAGAACTGATAATGGGTTGGAGTTCTGCAACCATGAGTTTAATCGGTATTGTAAAGCTCAAGGTGTTGCAAGACACATAATTGTGCCTGGTCATCTACAGCAGAATGGTTTGGCTGAAAGGATGAACAAGACCTTACTTGAAAATGTAAGGTATATGTTGTCTAGTTCTGGTTTACCCAAGCAGTTCTGGGCTGAAGCTATGACTACTGCAGCTTATCTAGTCAACAGGTCTCCATCAGCTGCATTAGATATGAAGACACCTATGGAGGCATAGTCAGGTAGAAAGCATGACTATGGTATCCTTAGAGTATTTGGATCATTGGCTTATGCTCATGTTAGCCAAGGAAAACTAGATTCCAGGGCCTGCAAATGTGTATTTCTAGCATACCCTGATGGAATGAAAGGGTATAGGTTATGGAGGCTAGATGGTGGCAGACCCAGGGTGATAGTGAGCAGAGATGTGGTTTTCTAAGAAGATGTTTTGTATAAAGATATTAAAGGAAAAAATAATTCAGAAGTTGGAGAACAGAGTGGGGTTCAGATTGAGATGGAGCAGCAGGGTATGGTGATAAAGGTGTTGATCATGGAACTTCTGATAGCCAAGGGGATGGTTTAGATGATTATCAATTGGCTAGGGACAGGCAGAGAAGACAAGTGGTACCTCCACTCAGGTATAGAGAGGGGATTGATTTGTTAGCATTAGCCTTTGTTGCTGCTGAAGAAGAAAGTATCTATGAACCGTTATCATACTCTAAGGCAATTTCTGTGAAAGAAATCTCAAAATGGTGTAAGGCCATAGAGGAAGAGATGGAATCTCTTCATAAGAATGGCACATGCGAGCTGGTTTATAAACCTGAGGGTCACAAGCCTGTATCGTGTAAGTGGTTGTTCAAACTGAAAGATGGGATTTCTAAAGGTGAACCTCCTAGGTACAAGGCTAGATTAGTAGCTAAGGGGTTTACACAGAAGCCAGGGGTGGATTATAATGAAATATTCTCACATGTGGTGAAACATTCATCTATAAGGGTTATGGTGTCATTAACTGCTTCCATGGATATGGAGTTACATCAGTTGGATGTGAAAACTGTGTTTTTACATGGGAAGTTAGATGAAACAATCTATATGAAGCAGCCGGAGGGGTTTGAGGTTAAGGGACAGGAAGATAAGGTGTGTCTCCTTAAGAAGTCCTTGTATGGACTGAAGCAATCTCCTAGATAGTGGTACAAGAGGTTTGATGAACATATGGTGACTAATGGGTTTAACAAGAGCAGCTATGATAGTTATGTCTATTTCAAGGAGTACAGCTTGAACAAGTTTGTGTATTTGTTGTTGTAAGTTGATGACATGTTGGTGGCTTGTCAAGACTTGGAAGAAGTTGAAGCTACTAAGAGAATGTTAATGTCTGAGTTTGAGATGAAAGATCTAGGTGAAGCGAAGAAGATATTGGGCATGGAAATCAAGAGAGATAGTGAATACAAGGTGTTGAAACTGTCTCAAAGCTCTTATTTAGAAAAGGTACTGGTTAACTATAGAATGGATGAGGGGAAGCCAGTAACTCTTCCTATTGGTGCTTATTTTAAACTGTCAAGCTTTGATTGTCCTAAGTCAGATGCTAAGGTTGATTATATGAAGAAGGTGACTTATGCTAATGTGGTTGGGAGCTTGATGTACTTGATGGTGTGTACAAGACCGGATATTGACTATGCTGTGAGTTTAGTCAGTAGGCACTTGTCTAATCCGGGTAAAGCTCATTAGGATGCTGTGAAATGGATCTTGAGATATCTCAGAGGTACTAAACACTATGGTTTAGTGTTTGGGTGTCATGAACATGGGGAGAGTAAACAGATTGTTGGTTATGTTGATTCAGATTTTGTCAATGACCTGAATAAAGGTAGATCTATTACAGGGTATGCATTTCAAGTGCTGGGTAACTTGGTTAGTTGGAAAGCCCAGTTACAACATGTAATGGCATTATCTATCATAGAAGCTGAGTATATAGCTTTGACTGAGGCAGTCAAGAAAGCTATGTGGCTGCATGGTTTTGTTTCTGAATTGGGAATTAATGTTGAAGACTCAGTGATGTATTGTGATAACTAGGGTGCAGTCCAGCTGTCAAAGAATAGCATGTTTCATGAGAGAACAAAGCACATCAATGTGAAATTGCACTTCATAAGGGATGTGGTGAATGCTGGGAAGGTGAAAGTGGAGAGTGTGTCTACTTTGGAGAATCCAACGGATGTGTTTACTAAATCTCTACCTGGTGTCAAGTTTAATTTTTGCTTGGATGCATTAGGTGTTGGTTAAAATCTTGTTTTGATTTTAAGGTGGAGATTGTGAGATATAAAAGTCAAAACAAGTGTTTCTTCCGAAGTTAAATATCTTCCGAAGCTTGACATATTTATTCCGAAGTTTGGCTAAAATCTTCCGAAGGTTATGTTTGCTTCGGAAGTGTTCTGAAGCTTAATCTGATTCTTTCGAAGCTTAGTCAGAATCTTCCGAAGGTTATGTTTGCTTCGGAAGTTTTGGTAGTATTGGAAGTGTTAGAGTTTTGCTTCGGAAGTTTTCCAAATGATACTTCCTGCTTCGGAAGTATTAGTCTAGGGTCCTAAATATAAATTCTCAATTATATGTTGAGTGTGTAATTTGACCGTTATAGTTAGTTGGTCGATTAACATTATAAATAGGGATCCTGTGTAATCGGTGAGGATTAACAACAGTTCACAATCACCATAATCATTTGATTAAAGTTTTTTCTTACATTCTTGAAGTTCGTCTTCTTCGTTTCTTGTTGTTGTTGAATTACGCATTCTTGTACTTAATTGTATAACAGTATGTATTCCCCACTATTTCACGGTTGTCGTCCGTCGATAATAAAAACCTCGAACACTCTAATGTTTAAGTTTTAAACTATGCGTACAAAGTATAATCTGATGATAAAAAATGGAGGCACAATTCTTAAAAACCAAGGGCAGAAAACAACAGAGTGGTCCTTCTTCTGCAAGGAGAAATGCCTGTAGCCTTTGTCTTTGTCCCTTCCCCTGTTTCTATCCTCACTACAATACACAAACCTCAAAATTCTCACACACACAGAATACACACGCATACCCACCGATAAGCAATTACAGAAATAATTCATAAATTCGAAACAACATTCTGATGGTAAGATTAAGATGTGTCCTTCATTCATAAGGTCGATGGTTCAAATAGTGTTAAGATATATGTGGTTGAGAGGTTGCAGGATATTTTCTCCATTCTCGTGACTTCATAGATAAAAACACTCGCTAACAGTCTCTGATGATTTCACTGGATCGTCTGGAAAAAAAACCCAAATTAATGATTTGGGTTCTGCCGATTCAATCTCCTCGATAGACGAACACTTGCTACAGATTCTCTGTTTCATACCTTCAATCTTCTACACCCTACTCGATGACTTCAAGATTGATTTTTTAAATAATTTTCCCCAATTGGGTTTCTGGTTTGTTTTTGACTTTTGTTCTGATTGAATATTCTAAATAAATCCCCTGCTTTTAGGGTTTAGGGGTTTTCTCCTCTCTTTTTCATAGATATTCATTCGATTCCACTTCTGTTCTAATCAATTTCAACAATTTATTTTGATAATTTGACGAATTTGGGTGTCGATTGAATTCTTGAAATCTCAATATGTCATCTTGTTTAAGTTCAAGAGCCTGTGGGTTTGATCTCGAGCATATGGTTAATTGGCCATGTGGTAATTCCAGTAGAACAACTTCAAGCTCATCATCTCCATCTTCAACCTTGTTTGAATCGAGCAATTCTCCGATCACAAACTCGAATCAAAAGCAGCGAACACCGCGAAAAAGACCCAATCAAACCTATAACGAAGCTGCTGCTCTGCTTTCTATGGCTTCCCCCAACATTTTCAAAATCAAACACCTCACCAAAAGAACCAATAATCTCCCACCCAAATTCACCAAACACCACAATTATCTTATCAATGAGCCATCGGAGTTAATTTCTACTGAAAACTCTGACTTTCTCCTCCGGCGTCCAATTATTAACAAGCCCTGTTCTTTACCCGAGTTAAAGATCACAAGTTTATGTCAGAACGCAGGGGAAATGGAATCGATTTGTGTTTCGTCAGAACTAATCGATGAATGTCTTGATGATTTCGATACAGAGTCGATTCTTAACGATGAAATCGAACATGGGATTGATAGTATCATGGGGGATTCTAAACCAATTTCAGAAACCCATGAATCAAATGATAAATTAGCTTATGACTTCAACACTCGTTATGTGTGCCCAATGGGTTTAGGATTTGGGGTGAGAAACAGAGTGAGGCCATTGAAGAACTCCGATGAACGAAATTGGTGGAATATTCCGATGGTGGAATTGGATGTAGTGAGTACATCTCCGGCAGCTACAGCAAAACATAAAAAATCTCCGGTGGGTATGAAGATAAAGAAGAAAAGAATAGAGGAATTGTGGTCGTCGGAATCGGAATTCCGAATATTCCGGCAGGGGAAATTCAATTCCGGTGATCATCAACGGTTGGGTTTGAAGTTGGATTACGACGACGTTTTGAATGATTGGGGAGATAGAAGGTTGCCGGTGCCGGAAGAAATTTTGCACCCCTCATCTCCCGTCAGCGACATTCATGTAAGTAATAATATTTTGATGTTAAATTTTAAATCATTCTTGCTAGTAGTAATAGTAATAGTAATATGTAAATATAAAATAAAATTAATTTCGATTTTACTTTCGATGATTTAATCAAAATAGTTATCTTTTTTTAAAACATTAAAAATATTAATTTATCTTTAAAGGTTTTATAACTTGTTTTAGTTTTATTTTAAAAGTTTTATTAGTTATTTCAATTTAAATTTAAAATAATAAATTTTTTATTAGATTGAAACAACTTATTAAATTTCTTGAGGTAAATCGATTTTTTCTAATATTTTAAAAGAAAATAGTTAATTTTACTAAAGCTTGCGTAGTAAAATTGAAATCAACTCTAATACTACGTATTTTGTAAACGAATCAGTTAGATTGAGTAGTTATTTAAGATACTATAATCATGTTTATAATATTAAATAAAGTATTATTCAACAACCAAACCCTATCTACCCATAGAATAGGGCTTGGGATATTTTGGTTGATATTTATTGTAAAAATAGCTTTCTTGTATATAAAATAAAATAACGTGTTGCAAAATATTGCACACGAAATAAGTCTAAAAGGAACTATCATGAAGATTGAAGACAATGAAACATGCACATGGAATTGTTTTGAAATATATTATTTAAATAGATATAATTTTGAATATATAATATGAATATAATTTATAATTGTTTGTATATTTGGAACAAACGATGCTCTTTGTCCTTTTCGTGAGAAATTGTCGGTGCTTACAACCAAACCCCTTTGATTGTTTCATTTGTGTGTACTAATTCTAAGCTAGCATCATCAACGGGAACGTTTGCTTAAATAAGTGTATTTTATTTGGGTTTATAGTCGAAAACTTATTTTTTCAAACACGTATAAAAACGTTTTTAGATGGGGAATCAATAATCAAACAAAAGTTTAAGAAATTAACTGCTAAGGCCGTCTTATATATGTTTGACTTAAAAGAAACTATAAAAAACAAATCAATTATAAAAATAATTCATAATTACATATGAGATGTAGCTATATATTTGTTACATATTAACAAATTATTATTTTTATAATTTATTAGTAGGCTTATGAGCCTACTTATATAAAAAAACTCGACCTAAAACTTGTTTATTAAAAGAATTTCAATATAACCATCAGGACCTCGTTTTATGTCACTCGAGGATGTATTTTAAGTAATTGATTTCTAACATGTCATATTGAATGAATTCGCTTACTTATTTAATAAAAATAAACCCTTAGTGTGGAATACATAGATTGATTGTAGATAACAATAAATAAATTTCACAAATAAATGAAGGAAGGGGAGTTGTATGGAAATTCCATATTGATGGTGTTGTGTGTGTAATGTGTTTCTAGGCAATAGCGGCTAACATTGATTTATTCCCCGAAGACGGTGGTGGTTGGGACGAATCTACTGCATCGCACCCTACGACCAAAAATCATCTTAAGAACATCCAGCAGGTCAAAGTCACTGATAAACGACCCAGATGCAAGGTTTCATTTCCTTCAAACTTTCGATCTAACAACTCATTTGACAATCATATATTTTTAGTTAAACTATTTTTGAAAAGAATATAACAACGAATCTTGTGTTATTATGGTGACAAAGGTTCAATCATAAAAATTAAGGAATGATAGAATCTAAGTAAATTATGATGTCAATAATCAATATTCCATTATATTGAATTAATTCTTTGTTCTATTGGTCTATATCGTTGGTATTAGACTATTAGTTAAGTATTAACAATTAAATATGTCTTAACATTGTAATTTTGCATTTTGCAGGGACGATTTATGGAAAAGCCAAATTCTTCCGTTTACGACGAGGTAACACATTAGCCAAGCGATCTTATATTGTTTTTCAATTAAGTCCTTTTAGTTTAATTTTCTACATTGCAAGCCCTTAGGTTTCTTTCTTTTTGCACACCAATAGTGTAACGACAAGATGTACATATGTAAGAAGAGGAAATAAAGATTTCGATTAGCTTTATAAGTTCTAATTTTTTAATTGGACTAGCTTGAACTTTTAGATCCAAAATAAAACCCTTTTATTTTATTTTATTTTGTGGCATAAGAGAATTCATAGTAGGTTTCTTATATTTATGTGAGTGTGTTTCTTATATTTTAAGGAATCCTTATATTTATATGAGTGTGTTTCTTACATTTTAAGAAATCCGTATATTTATGTGAGTGTGTTTCTTATATTTTAAGCAATGGTTGTAAATGTTTGTAAGTGTAGAAGAGAGAAAAAGTTACTGTTCAATTTGTATATTTGAAAAATCATTGTTTAACTCTTATATATTTTTTAATATTTTTAAAAGTGGTTGTGAGTAGAAGAGAGAAAAAAGGTAATAATAACAGTAAAAAAATATAATTTAATTGAGATAAGAGAGAAAAAGTATTATTTTTTAATTTAATTATAAAGATAAGGATAAGAAACCTGATCTGAATGCTCAAATAATTTGAGACCCAGGTCCAAATCTAAAAGTTTAATACACCGGCCACCCATGTTTATTTAAAACGACCCATTTTAGTCAATTTTAATGTCATAAACATACTAGAGTTTGGCAGATGTCTCACTTTAGTAATTTAAATTACGATTAACAATATAGAACATTAAGATTAAATATGAGACTATTCTTTTACGTTATCTTTACTTAAAAAAATAAAAAGAAAGATGATTATTTCAAAAGTACGCGTTGGAGAGACATCATGGATGGTGTGGATGGTGTGAAGTCAGGTGTAGGAGGTGGTTGCATTTGATCAGAGCTAAGCATGTGATGTATTTGTTTATATATTAAAATATTGTTGATTGCAAATAAAGGTTAAGTTTTAAGGGTTAATGGTTATGAATGTGGATAAGTTTTCGTTTTTTTTACCATCCTAGTTGGTGGTGTTTACAATTTTCTTGGCTTTTTGAAAGTGAATTCAAAATCAAACCCTGAATTCACATTCTAAAAACCGAATTGATTTCAAATTCGAACAAAAAAATAATAGTAAACTTCACTTTTGCTCCCTGTGATTTGACCAAATAACGTTTTTCATTTAAACGTTTCAAAATTGCGATTTTACTCCTTGTGGTTTGTAAACCATAACAATTAACCCCAACCCACTAACACCGTTAGTTTTTCCTGTTAAATGAAAGGGTATTTTAGACTTTTTGTACATAGAGACTACTTATGTAATATGCTCAAAGTAGTAAATATATTAGATGTGTAATTTAATTAAATTTACATAATTAACCCACCTCCAACTCTCCATTCCCCCTCCTGCCACCACCACCCACCACCATCACCTTCATCTCCCACCGCCACCAACAAAGTCGTAACCACCCCTAACCACCATTGCTCACCACCATCGTCCAACCCCCTTCCTATCACTTACCTTAAAACCTAAACCCCACCTCCTTTGTCCCTTGATTCACCCAACCCCACACCCCAACACCGCCACCAGTTCCACCACCGGTGCCACCGCACAACACATCTTCATCTCTCACCATCGTCTTCATCTGTCACCATCGTCATCGTCATCATCGAGTCTACACGACCATCTTCCTCCGCACACCCAAATCTATTTAGGGTTTTTGTTGTGGGTTTTTTTCTTGAACAGATCGATGGTGGAGATCTGAGATACAGGTGGGTGCGATGGAAGATGGTGGTGAGATGGGGGATGTGGGTGGTGGTGCGATGGTGGAGGGGGTGGTGGTGCGATGGTGGAGGCGAGTGCTGGTGTGATGGTGGTGGTGTGAGAGGCAGGTGGTGGTGCGATGGTGGAGGTGGATGGTGGAGACGTGTGTGGATGATGATGGTGGTTTAATGGATGAGGGAGAGAGATATGATGATGATGGATGATGATGATACTGATAATGTATGTATTTATAGTAAATTACATAACTAATCCTTTCATTTATTAGAGTTACACAATTAGTCCTTAAATATAAAAAGACCTAAATGCCCTTTTCGTTTAACAGAAAAAATAACGGTGTTAGTGGCTTGGAGTAATCTGACACAGATTACATACCACATGGAGTAAAATCACAATTTTGAAACGTTTGGATGAAAAGCGTTATTTGGGCTAAACCACAGGGAGAAAAAGTGAAGTTTAAGCTGAGTTTGAATTCGAACAAACTACAAAAAGTAATTTGAGTTTTTTTTAAATGAATTATTCAAACCGCTGACACAAGCATCGCAAATTCATGATTATATTTAGTTATTAGTCATTGTGAACTTTGTGTTTTGCTTGTGTGTGTTTAATGTAGCTCAAATATTGTTAGGAATATAAAAGTTGAACATAGGTTATTCAAGTAGTGCAAGCTTAAGGTTACTGTGAATTATGGGATGAGTTATGGGATGCTTGGCATACCTCCAATGAGAGATTGGAGAGCAACCATGAATTTATATACATAATAATTACACACTACAACCAGATAGAATTACAATGTTTACATAAATGGCACAAGTAAATATAAACTAGAATAGACTAAAATCCCCCCTCAAGCAGAACAGTGACGGACCTAGACAAAGTTGAGAGCGAAAGAACTCGAACTGAGAGAGGTGTAGTCCTTTGGTAAATATATTCGCAACCTGAAGCTTGGTTGGAATAAACTTCGTGTGAAGTTTCCCAGAAAGAACCAATTCTCTGACAAAGTGATAGTCTAAATCAATATGTTTTGCTCGTTTATGTGAGACAGGGTTTTGTGTAAGAAACAGGGCACTTTTGTTATCGCACAGCAGGGTCGGTCGATCTGGGGCTAATGCGTGGAGTTCACGTAACAAGTGAGTGAGCCAAGTTATTTCATCTGCAGTGTTTGCCGTAGCTCTAAATTCATACTCACAACTTGAGCGTGACATAGTTGGTTGTTTCTTAGCTGACCACGAGACAAGATTTCCACCAAGAAAAACTGAGTAGCCATATGTGGACCGACGTGTTTCAATACATCGGGCCCAGTCAGAATCAGAATACCCAAGAATAGCGGGACTTGGTGACTGATCGATGTCGTGTGGTCGGTCAAAAATATTAATTAAAGAGTCCTTAATCACCCTTAATAGTAAAGGGTAAGAAGGGTGTCGAATCCATAGGAAATCACAGGAAAGTGCCAGTAACGATCAACTAAAAGAATTAAACATTGAAAAGTAAATTGATTTATGGATTCATTTGAGAAATTAAATGAATGAAATAAAAGTTTAGGTTTTTAACAATCTTGGAGAAAAAGCAACTCACTTTAGGATTCAGATTTGGCAAAGTTACATTTTTTCATGAATAAAACCTAGTGAGAAGTCATTAGTGATGACTTAAGCATGATAGGATTTAAGTGATAATCATGGTTTAAAGCTTAAAGGACCCTATTCACACAATTACCAATTTGAATAATGAAACCCTAATTCTAATAATCAATCACACAATGATTAAAGACAACCAAAGTTATAGAATATCAAAATTAGGTTTAAGCATAGTCAAACCGTTTAAATAATCAAATCATAACTTGAATCCAAATGAACTTAAAAGGTTCAAGATCCAATCCCAAATCTAGGTTACAAACTAAGAAAAATAAGAACTTGCACAAACCCGTCCCCCGAAGTGAATCACAAACGAATTAGCCTTGCATCATCATTGAATCTTCAAAGCCAATTGAATGAATATTGTAGATTTAATGATCTTGATGTTGTAAGAGCTTGAGAATTATCCAAGATTGTTGATTTTCGTCCAAGATTGTTGTTGTAAAAGTTAAAATTCGTATTAGGGTTTTTCCCTTTTAAATCCCTTCAAATTAGGTCAAATCTTAACAAAAACCCGGACCCCGGCGTCAGTGGCGGTAATGGTGGCGTCGGTGATGCCACCCTCCTGTACAACCTTGATTTTCATGTGCAACTTTTCGAGATCTTTCCTTTGATAGGTCGTGGGTCCCGTAACTCCTTTCCTAGCTCAAGTTATGCCCGTTTTAAGATACCGTTGTCGTGCAACTTCGGTTGATCATATCTTTACTTCTCGAGCTCCAATTCTCGTCCCGTTTCTTCCAATTTCTTCGTATGTCTCACGTTTGACCTACAAACACAAGATAATCCCAAAGTAACTCTATTTCTCATAAATTTATACATAAAACATGAAAATAAAGTTATTAAACATTGAACTTTCACCATCCGATCACAATCCCCACACTTACCTTTTGCTTGTCCTCAAGCAAAGATCAATTGTAATTTATAAAACCATCATTGCAAATACACATCACTAATCACTTATCAAGGCTCAGTTAAGGTCCAAAGTCATGCCCTTATTCACAAGACTTACATCGTTCAATAGATTTACATTCTAGCAAGTCAATTATAGGCAAAATAGGACATCACCCAACTAAGCTTAACATGATTTTGATTTTTAGTCTCATGTACATACCCCTCATAATAATTCACTCTTCTCGGTTTATATCTGGACTAGTAAAATATGTACTAGTGTAATCACTTAATAACCCAATATACCATCTTGCCCACATAAGTTTGTATAGCAATCACACCTCCACCACTTGCATAGATCTTGCACACGTCTAAAGGACTTACGGGTTTTTGGGCTTAGGTACGGGTAGGAGGTTTTGGCTTTTAATGTGGCTAACACAAACAGAAATATAAACCAAACCGTTAAACCATCCTTATTAACATGACTAATAGAGCTAGATCACTTTGATCCATTCTAAACAATTGTTTTTTTTTCCTTTTTTTTCCATTTAATTTTCCTTTTTCATCAAATTTTTTTTTCTTTCATAATATAAGCTTGTCTTCGGATGCTCTTTTACTTTGAATGGTTTCATGGTCGGTTATCAACTAACAGCTTGGGCTTTATATATCGGGTTTAACAAAAGAATGGTTTAAGGCTCAACATGGCTACTAAGGGTTAGGATGGATAACAATAACAAATGATAACAAGTAAATGGGTTCCTAAATTGTCTTTGTCATTTATGTACCTTGCTTATAGTCTTGATATGCATCAAACAATACAAGTTCTGCAACAAAA
This sequence comes from Flaveria sonorensis, assembly GCA_025506505.1. NCBI lineage: Eukaryota > Viridiplantae > Streptophyta > Magnoliopsida > Asterales > Asteraceae > Flaveria > Flaveria sonorensis. Next base: position 56,582,215 of record CM046424.1, read on the forward strand.
ATGGTATATGGCCTACCCTCAACAAATGAATACATATGTTTATGTCTTAAATGATAGGCTCAAAATCTCACCAAGTAGGAATTTAGGCTACCAATATGCACATGAGTTTATTATATCAAAAGCTTGTTAACCCTAACTAGACATCCTTAACATTTCAAAAACGACCTGCTAGAAATACTTTATTCCGCAACTTAAAGAATATGATCATGACCTAGGATCTACACCAATCTTTTGATATGCAACAAGCTAGTGATTTACATTGAAAATCTTAGTCTTTAAACACAATAAACTTCACTTGAAGGTTTGCAAAAAAAAAAAAAATAGTTTTTTTTTTTACTTTTTCTAAAAACTTTTACCAAATCCTCTCATCCCCACACTTGAGATGTACATTGCCCACAGTGTACTAATTAAATGTTACTATTAGTGTGGAAACAAGAGAATGTTAAGATCAGACCCAATCTTATCATATTCACAAACCATTTACAATCAGTCGGGGACTCACCATCAATAACCGAAAAGGGAAACAAATGCACCTGGTTATGTCTTTATGGCAAGATCTTCAATTGTACTAGTGATCTTCAACATCTCGTCCACTAATCTACAAACCATAGTAAAACCCGTGTAGAAGCGAACTTCTCACTTCATGATTAATACCTCACATTTAAATCAATAATACATCCCCTTCCCCACACTTAAAGCATTGCATTGTCCTCAATGCAACTTTTAAGTGGAAATTTGATTAAAATAGTTAACTTTTTGAATAAATATTAAAAAAATCACATTAATGATAAAAGTCCTAAACTCATTTTCGTAGGAATCACGATTGCATTTAGCATATGCAACAAGCCTTTTAAACCACCTAGTAGACCCGGATGGACGAGTGTAGTCTCATGAAGGTTTCTAGTGAACACACCCATAAAGTTCTTAAAATAAAATAAAATAAAATCATAAATAAACAAAAACAAGACTAAAACAATAAAATAGCTTGGGTTGCCTCCCAAGTAGCGCTAAGTTTTAGGTCTTCAGCTAGACCATACCTAATATTTGTTACGGTGGTTTAACTGCACATTTGCCTACCGAATTCCTGATAAATGCTCTGTAGTTGACATGCCAGTTCCGTAGCTGCTTCCCAATAATCAACAAGTCAGTTGAATATTCGTTGCAGAGCCACTTCATGATAATTTGTCCAATGCCTTGTAATGCCACCATCTTTTTCTTTATCCTCAAACCCTCTTCTTTAACTTTATTGCTTGGAGTAATAAGTATGGGGGAGGGATAGGTATTAACTTGGATTATTTTAGGCTTTGGCTCCTCTAATGGTGTTATATCTTCTATCAGCTTTAAACACACAAATTCATGTTCTTGAAGTCCGGTAACCTCTTCAACCACATCAGCATCAATCACGGTACCATTATCCAACTCAGATTGCTCTTGTCTTAGTTGAGCCATATCCTCAACTAGTTTGCCAACCTGCTTAACCAATACCTCGAGTACTTTATCTCTTTCTTTGTCTTCTTTTTTCATTTCTACCAACATGTTCAAGATTTCATCAAAGCCAGAGTTCACTGAATCTTGAGGTTCCTCATATGTCAGCTGAGTATATTCAAGATAGTAATCAGCATACTCCTCCAGGTAAGTTGATAAATATGACATCTTGGGTTCATAGTGGTTGAGATCCCACTATTGGGCGTATTTGTAATCTATGTCGGCATGATAATTTTCTTTATAACTTGATGGTGGAGGTGGTTCATAATATGGATAATACGAGTGGGTTTCTTCATATTCGTAGTTTGCCCTCACATATCCCATTTGTCGCCTATATTCAGAACATCTTCTTTCTATATTTCTATATTTGCTTTCAAACATTGGACAATCTTGAACCCAATGATAAAGACTTCCGCAACACATACATGGATCATTGTCCCAGTTCCAATCCATGATGATATCAAAATTTTTGAGATTCTACTAAGCCCGCAAAGAATTATCTGTAAACAAGAAACAAATACCACGCGTAGTTCCGAACAATAAAATAATAAATAAACGAAAAACAAGAAAAATAAAATATTTTTGGTTTTTATAGATTTTTAAGAAAACAAATAATTATTACTAACACTAAGCGCAACGATTCCCCGGCAACGGCGTCATTTTGATCTATGTCGTGTGGTCGGTCAAAAATATTAATTAAAGAGTCCTTAATCACCCTTAATAGTAAAGGGTAAGAAGGGTGTCAAATCCACATGAAAGTTTAGGTTTTTAACAATCTTGGAGAAAAAGCAACCCACTTTAGGATTCAGATTTGGCAAAGTTACAATTTTTCTTGAATAAAACCTAGTGAGAAGTCATTAATGGTGACTTAAGCATGATAGGATTTAAGTGATAATCATGGTTTAAAGCTTAAAAGTTCTTATTCACATAATTACCAATTTGAATAATGAAACCCTAATTCTAATAATCAATCACACAATGATTAAAGACAACCAAAGTTATAGAATATCAAAATTAGGTTTAAGCATAATCAAACCGTTTAAATAATCAAATCATAACTTGGATCCAAACGAACTTAAAAGGTTCAAGATCCAATCCCAAATCTAGGTTACAAACTAAGAAAAATAAGAACTTGCACAAACCCGTCCCCCGAAGTGAATCACAAACGAATTAGCCTTGCATCATCATTGAATCTTCAAAGCCAATTGAATAAATCTTGTAGATTTAATGATCTTGATGTTGTAAGAGCTTGAGAATGATCCAAGATTGTTAATTTTCATCCAAGATTGCTTTTGTAAAAGTTAAAATTCATATTAGGGTTTTTCCCTTTTAAATACCTTCAAATTAGGTCAAATCTTAACAAAAACCCGGACCCCGGCGTCGGTGGCGGTAATGGTGGCGTCGGTGGCGCCACCCTCCTGTACAACCTTGATTTTCATGTACAACTTTTCGAGATCTTTCCGTTGATAGGTCGTGGGTCCCGTAAGTCCTTTCCTAGCTCAAGTTATGCCCGTTTTAAGATACCGTTGTCGTGCAACTTCGGTTGATCATATCTTTACTTCTCAAGCTCCAATTCTAGTCCCGTGTCTTCCAATTCCTTCGTATTCTTCACATTTGACCTACAAACACAAGATAATCCAAAAGTAACTCTATTTCTCATAAATTTATACATAAAACACGAAAATAAAGCTATTAAACATTGAACTTTCACCACCCGATCAGTGACTTGGATAAGGTGAGGCCAAACGCAATCGTGCCCTTGACATACCGAAGAATACGGTTAAAAACCCGATAGTGGTCAATGGTTCGATGTTTTAAGAATTGACTGACTTGATTGGCAGCAAAAGATATATCTGGTTTGGTGATAGTCAAGTATTGTAAAGCACCCACAAGAGAGCGGTAGTGAGTCGGATCTTTGAATGGTGTTCCAGATGAAGTGAATGACTTATTTGCAGCAATAGGAGTATGAACAGGTTTGGATCCAACAAGATCAGCCCGTGCAAGTATATCTTGAGCATACTTTGACTGACAAAGGAAGAGACCCCGTTCATTATGGGCGACTTCAAGTTCAAGAAAGTCACCAAGACGCCCGAGGTCCTTTATAGCAAATTATTTGTAGCAATAAAAGTACTCATAGCTCCAACATCATTTCCTGTTAAAATCAAATCATCCACATACACTAGGAGATACATGATGGACGATCCTCGTGTAAGGACAAATAAAGATGTGTTAGACTTGCTGCATGTAAATCCATTTTGTAGAAGTAAGGTGCTTAAGCGATGAAACCAAGCGCGCTGGGCTTGCTTGAGACCGTAAAGAGCCTTGTTTAATTTACACACATGACCCGAAAAATGAGAATTAATAAACCCAGGGGATTGTTCCATATAAACCATTTCATTTAATTGACCATGCAAGAAGGCATTATTCACGTCGAGTTGATGTAGTTTCTACAGGACCGGTGAAGGGTGGTCAATGCAACAGTTTCACAAGATGGAGAGATATGAAACACTTAGCAGATCCGGTTAGTGATGATACAAAGAACACAAGTAAAAGAACAAGAACAAGAACACTCAAATATGGTTTTCAATAATGATGTATATTTCTCTCAAGTTCTTACAAGTATTACAAAGCATATGTTAAGATACAAATACTTGAGACACTTTATAATACATCCTACAACAGGCCATACTTTGAAGGCCATTTGGATATACTAATCTAGACAACAAGATCAATGTAGATTGCCTTTTGACTTGTGACTATGACATGCCATAGCTCACATCCTAATATATTACAAAAAAGATAAAAATACATAATTGGAACGTTATAGACAAAATACCTTAATCTACAGTTGGAAAAAGCATGGACTTTTCACCAACTCAATAAGTTGGTGAGTCTTCAGAAGTGGCAGCGGAAAGTGGTTTAGCTTTTATCAAAAGGTGATTCAGAGAAAGCATGTCTTCTCTGTCTTCGGAAGAAATCAGTCTTTGGCTTTGGAAGGCTTTGTTCTTGAAGCTTTGGAAGACTTCATCTTTGGCTTCGGAAGATATGGTCTTTTGGCTTCGAAAGATTTGACACTTAGCATAATTCACTGAGTTGTATCAAATCTTCCGAAGTAACTTCCTTGTACTTCATTTCTGCATGCTAAGAGCTCTTGGTTGTTCTTTGGTTGTATCAGCCTCTAAGTGTATTCCTTACAGTTTCCAACCATATATAACCGCTAGAGATAAGACCGCTCTTATGGTAGAGGCTTTGACAACGGGACTGAAAGTGTGAAAATAGTCGATTTCAGATATTTGAGTAAACTCTTGAGCGACTAGACGAGCTTTATAACGTTTAATAGTTCCATCTGAGTATTTTGTTCGAAACAACCATTTAGACGCAACAATGTTTTCATTTGCTGGTTGAGGCACTAGGACCCATGTATTATTGTTGTGTAGAGCAGTGAGTTCTTTGGTCATAGCAGCCATCCAATGAGGATGCTTGGCAGTGGATTTGAAACCCTTGGGATCATGGTGAGCAAACAAACTAAAGTGGAGGCCTAATATAGTAGTATGTGCTAAGTTTGCTTGATGTTTGGGTTTGAAAATCCCGGCTTTGGCCCTAGTAACCATCGGATGAGTGGAGTGGGGAACTGGGATGGTGGGCGAAAGTGGAGCAATAGGTTGACTACTCGGTTTATGTAAATCTGTTTAATTGGGCGGGTTTATGGGGGAAATAATTGGAATAGTGTGCTTGCATGGAGTGGTAGGCCTGGTTGACTCCATAGTGGGGGTAGGAAATGAGTCAGGCAAAGAGGATAGAGGGGCCGAAGTGACATGCCCAGTTGGGGCATGCGATTTAGGTGAAGATAAGAGATGGGCCGTATCATCAGGCCCAGTCGCCGCATGTTAATGGGCCGTTGGTAATGGGGATTGGGACAAATCTTGGGTAGGATCAGTTGATGGGGTGGAGGAGACACTAGTGGACTGTGGCCCAATGGATGGGAGTGGCGACCCAACAAAGTGATCAGGAATGTGGCAGCATGGTTTGATATTGGGTTGTCGGTTATGAGGGGATGCGATGGGTTTAGAAGGAAAAGTTGGTGATTAGGGTGGGGGTGTAGGGGTATTGTCTAAGAAACTTTGTAAGGGAAGGGACGAGAGATCTGATTATGTGTCACCACCTTTAAACGGAAACAAATTCTCATCAAACCTTACATGACGAGTTATATAAGTGTGCTTTGTAGTGAGATCAAGGCATTTGTAGCCTTTGTATTGAGAACAATACCCCAAGAGACACATGGAATGCTTCGCGGGGATAACTTGTGATCGGCGTAGTCACGTGTATAAGGATACACCCGACATCCAAAAATTTTAAAATTGTTATAAGTGGGCTTGCAAAAAAAAAAAAAAGAAGTTCCACGGGTGACTTTCCATCTAGAATTTTAGTGGGGAGCCGGTTAATGGTGTGGACAGCCGTGCTAAATGCTTCAACCCAATAGACGGGTGGAACATGAGCATTAAATAGAAGATCCAAACCAATTTTGACAAGATGCCGGTGTTTTCGTTCAACCCGACCATTTTGTTGGGGAGTGTACGGACATGATAGTTGATGAAACATCCCACTAGATTCAAATATTCTCTTAACATGCTAATTAATGAACTCCATTCCACCATCACTTTAGAAGACTTTAATTTTACTAGAGAATTGTGTTTGAACAAAGTTCATAAAGATAGACAATACATCATAGAACCCGGACTTGGTTTTTAGAGGATAGAACCATGTAAAACGGGAATAATCGTCCACAAAAATAACATAATACCGATAATTATTTGTGGATGTGACGGGTGAAGGTCCCCACAAATCACAATGTATCAAATCCAAAGGTTTTAATGAACATTTTTCATTAAGATCAAAAGGTAAATGATGTCACCTAGACAATTCACATGATGGACATATTATTGGTTTCGAAAGAAGAGATGTAACAGACAAGTAGTGTAGTTTATTCAATTGTAAAATTGTGTCAAATGACACATGTCGTAAACGTGAGTGCCAAAGTTCAAATGAATCTTTTGGAGAGGTAGATGAGGTGGCAGCCAAGGTTTGAGGACTGGTATGCAACACATATAAACCATCTTCACACCAACCTTGCATGAGGACTTTCTTCGTGCTTCGGTCCTGAATGAAAAAGTAGGGGTATGAGAGTAAAACATCCAAATGATTTTGGGAAGTTAGTTTGCTTAGAGACAAAAGATTTTTGGTCAAGTGTGGAATAACCAAAACATCCTGTAAATGAATGCGTTTGGCAACAGTGGCTCGACCAACTTGAAAAATAGGAAGAACATTACCGTTTCCAAAAGTGACCTTAGTGTTGCCTGAGTAGGATGAAGCTTGAGCAATATTGTCGGATGAAGGGGTCATATGATTGGTTGCCCCCTAGTCAACAACCCAATCGGGACCCGCGGATGTAATGTGACATTGAGCATGGAATGCTTTAGCCAAAGCAGCTTCTAAAGGGGCTGGTTGTGAAGCAAAAGAATAAATGTTCGGACACATATTAGCATAATGCCCTTCATTGCGACACAACTGACAATGTGGTGATCGACGCGCCCGACCACGACCACCACCTGAGTAAGTACCACGGCTGAAGCGACCACTGCCACCACGAGAGGCACAGGAGGTTTGGGCAGTGAAGACAACTGGAGAGTTTTGTGAGCCATGAATGGAATGCAAGAACAGTTCATGACTTTCTGCTTGAATCAAGAGGTCATGAAAAACCAGTGGCGGTTTAGTGGCATGGATTGTTGTGGAGAAAGTTTCAAACGAGGCACCGAGACCGCAAAGAAACCATTGTAGTTTGTCATTTTCTTCTATGGGTTGACCAACGGCCGACAACTGGTCAAAGATGTTTTTGAATTTGCGAGCAAAATCAATGGAATCCGTTCCTTTGGTGATGTGTCGGAGTTGATCGCGAAGATTGTGAATTCTTTCAATAGAGGTATTACTGTAAATGGTTTCGAGAGCGACCCAGATTTGTCGGGCCGTTTCAAGACCCAGAATTTCAGCCATAACGTCCTCCGAAAGTGAAGCGTTAAGAATATTGGATCAGAAATAGATTATGCCTCACACACACTCTATGTAATTGTACAGAGAAAGAAGTTTCTTCAACACACTTTTTAACCACACATATTACTAAGCAAAAGAAGACTTTAAAGTCTTACTACAAACCCACGATTAGAAAGACAAAAGAGAACATGACCCACTAAACATCACATCCTACCCCACTATTACATGGACACATCATGGCAGTACCTGCCTTAATTGAAGCAAAAAACAAATAAAGACACCAAGACAAATAAAGACACAATGCATGCATACATGCACGTAAACAACCATAACACACATAGATAAATAAATAGACTATTAGAATTACTTCAACATCCCCCCGTAATTCAAATAGTCATGACTCCCAGTCGCTCTCGTATGTAACAAAATTGTCCAGCTCCGAGCGCCTTCGTGAGTATGTCTACGACCTGGTCACAAGAGTCCACTGGTTTTAGCTCCAGCTATTCCTCATCAGTTAGCGAGCGAATGAAATGATACTTGATACTTATATGCTTTGTACGGCTATGAAAAGCTTGATTCTTACTCAAGAAAATAGCGGATTGGTTGTCACAGAAGATAGGAGTTGCTTTCCTTTGTTGGTGCATCAATTCAACCATCATCTTTCGAAGCCAGACTGCCTGAGAAGCACTTGCTGCTGCAGAGATATACTCTGCTTTTCATGTCGACAAAGCTACAATAGCCTGTTTTTTAGAACTCCATGATACAGATCCTGTTCTAATGGAAAACACATAGGCAGAAATGCTTTTCATATCAGGTGATGAACCTACCCAGTCGCTGTCAGAGTAACCAACAAGGTTGATATCATGACCTTTACCATACCATAATCCATACTCCAATGTGCCTGTTACATACCCTAATATTCGTTTGGCTGCACCAAGATGATAAATTGAGGGTTGATGCATGAACCTGGACACAATGCTTATAGCAAAATTAATATCTGGGCGAGTGTGGGTCAGGTAGATGCGTCCACCTTCGATACATAAAACCATCAGCTGTTGTACCCCATCATCCATATGAAATTTCTCGTTTGTATTCATAGGTGTAGTGGATGTTTTACATGCCACCATACCATAGCGACCAAGTAAATCCTTTGCATACTTTTTCTGAGACACAAATATTCCATCTGCCCTCTGTAGAACCTCCAACCCCAGAAAATACTTCAAAACTCCAATATCAGTCATTTCAAATTCATTCACCATGTTGTTTTTGAATTCATCGATTAACTTTTGAGATGAGCCAGTGTAGATAATATCATCTACATAAAGACATATTACCATGAATTCACCACTACTCGTTCTCTTGAAGTACATAGTAGGCTATTTAGCACTTCTTTCATACCCATTATTGGTGAAGAATTTGTCTATTCGGCTATACTAGGCTCTTGGAGCTTGTTTCAGTCCATACAGCGCTTTGTGCAATCTATACACTTTATGTTCTTTTCCTTTTACTTCAAACCCAGGTGGTTGCATAACATATACCTCTTCTTGCATAACACCATTTAGAAACGCTGTTTTAACATCAAACTGGTATACTTTCCACCCTCTTTGAGCAGCTAGAGATAAGATGAGCCTGATAGTCTCAAACCGAGCAACTAGAGAGAAAGTTTCTTGGTAGTCTATACCATACTCATGTACATAAACTTTGGGTACCAGGCGTGCTTTATACTGTGTAATCTGCCCATCTGCATTCATCTTTACTTTGACAATCCATTTCAGTCCAATGGCTTGCTTATCACTTGGTAGATCCCATAGTGACCATGTCTTGTGGTGTTTCAATGATTGAAGCTCATCTTTCATAGCATCCACCCATTCTTTCTATTGAATTGCTTCACTAAATGAAATAGGCTCTACTAAGGACAATGCAAATTGACATAAGTAGTCAAAGTCTTCCATAGGTACTATATTTGCATAGATACTGTTGAAAGGTAGTACACGCGGAGTAGGTGAGCTGGAGGTTAAGTTGCTCGATGATCCAATATTGGACGGTGAGCTTGCAACATTACTTTCACCATCTGTGGTCCCGCTATTGCCTGAACTATTTTCATTTTGAATAGGAGTACTTGGAGAGCTTTCACTGTTAACATTACTATTTCCATACTCTAGACTTATGTTGTTGTCTACTGACCCATCACAATCAATGTTGCTTTCTTGAGTAGCTTGTATAGTGGTAGTAGGTAACCCTTTTATACTCTGGTATCTGGCTTCCACTTTGCATGTTCATCAAAAAAGACATCTCTACAAATAACAATATTCTCCTTTTCCAAATCAAACAAACGATAAGCTTTTGAGCTAGTACTATAACCCACAAACACACATTTGTTTGACTTGGGATCAAGCTTCTTTCGAAGTTGATGAGGCTTTAAATTATAAGCAACACTGCCAAAAACCTTCAAGTGATGAACAACTGGCTTTCTTCCAGTCCATGCTTCATATGGTGTTTGATCAGTTAGAGCTTTTGTTGGAGCACGATTGAGAAGATATATAGCCGTAGATACAGCCTCGCCCCAAAAAACTATGCTCAGATTTTTTCTTGCTATCATGCTCCGAGTCATATCCATTACAGTTCTATTCTTCCTTTCCGCCACCGTGTTTTGCTCCGGTGTCTATGGAGCGGTGAGGTCTCTCCGAATACCCCGCTCTACACAAAACTTGTTGAACTCTTTTGAGTAAAACCCTCCTCCCCTATCAGTTCTCAGGGTACTAATTTTCTACCCTGACTCTGTCTCAACCCGAGCCTTAAAGAACTTGAACTTCAAGAATGCCTCTGATTTGTTTTGCAAAACGAATACCCATGACATTCGGCTGTAGTCATCGATCAACAAGAAGTAGTACATGCTTCCTCCCAGTGACTTGACTGACATAGGTCCGCAAAGATCAACATGGATGAGTTCTAACACTCAACTTGCCCGTAGTGTTCCTTTATGGAATGGTTTCTTGACATGCTTACCAAGTGCACAGCTCTCACCCGTGGACCATGAGTTAATTGTTTGAGGCATTCCATACACCATATTCTTTTCACTGAGAAGGCGCAACCCTTGTTCATACATGTGACCATATGTACAATGCCACATGAATGAATTATCATCACTTAATGTTGCTAGACCTTTTGAATATGATTTTTGATTGTTCATATCCAAAGGAAATATATTGTTTGGTGTTACTTTAATTACCCACACCACTTCTCCTGTTTGTTTGTGAGTAATTATGCATGTGTCTTCATCAAACACCAACTTATAGCCACCTTTCATCAACTGTCCCACACTTATCAGATTGTAATCCAACTCAGGTTTGAATTGAACACTATTAAGTGTCCTACATCTTTCATCCTCTACTTCTATTTTCACTTTTCCCCTGCCTTCTACATGAGTGGTGTTACCATTCCCCATCTTGACTTGTGACTTTTTCGACTCATCTATTCCTTTGAACCATTCTTTTCTGCTAGTCATGTGGTTAGAGCAACCACTGTCTAGAAACCACACATTCCTTTCATGATTGCCTTTATAACCGATCGCCATAAATAGACGATATTTATCTTCCTCCTCTTCGTTCTCAACCGCAGATTGAGCTTGCGGTTCGTTCCAACAATTTGCTCAGACATGACCAAACTTGTTACAGTTATAGCACTATATGCTGCTTCTACCTTTCTCGAAACCTCGTCCACGAACCCAATTTCTACCAAATGTTCCTCCACGTCCACCGGATCTGATCTCATCTCTTGTTATTGTTTGGAGTGCTTGCTCTTCACTAGCCACCTCCATTCCACGGTTCACCCTTCCTTCATGTGCCTGTAATGAACCCATAAGTTGATCGAAAGACATTGTGGTTAGATCCTTGGACTCTTCTATCGCTGTGACTACATGATCCCACCGAGGTGGTAGGCTACGTAGCACTTTCTCAATAATGTTCTGATCTCCAACTGTTTCACCATAGCTCGTCTTCTGATTCACATTCTTCATAACCCTTAATAAAAATTCTGCAACTCCTTCACCTTCTTTCATTTGGATAGTTTCAAATTCTCTCCGTAACCCTTGTAGTTAAAAGTACAAACTTTCGAGTCACCCTGGACTCTGTTTGGAGAAGAGTCCAGGCTTGCTGAGATGTTGTAGCGGCTGCTATACGAGAGAAGACTTCATCGTGAACTGGCTGTTAAATCAAAGATAAAGCATGTGCATCCCTCCTTTGACTCTCTCTTAGCCGGATACGATCATTATATTGTTCATCGAATCCGTTATTCACATACATCCACAGGTCTTGAGATCTCAGGATTGTCTTCATCCGAATGCTCCAGTATTCATAGCCTTCCCTTTTGAAGATCGAAAGAGGGGGTAAAGGCTGATTAGTACCGTTGTTCTCCATCTGATGGTTGATACTACTGTACCCACAAGATTTCCAACTTGGCTCTGATACCAGATGTTGGATCAGAAACAGATTATGCCACACACACACTCTATGTAATTGTATAGAGAAAAAGGTTTCTTCAACACACTTTTCAACCACACATATTACTAAGCAAAAGAAGACTTTAAAGTCTTAGTACAGACCCAAGATCAGAAAAACAAAAGAGAACATGACCCACTAAACATCACATCCTACCCCACTACTACATGGACACATCATGGCAGTAACTGCCTTAATTGAAGTAAAAGACAAATAAAGACACCAAGACAAATAAAGACACAATGCATGCATACATGCACATAAACAACCATAACACACATAGATAAATAAACAGACTATTAGAATTACTTCAACAAAGAATAATAATGGCCTTTCGATCGTCCGCGAGCCATTGGGCATAAAGTGGGTTTGGTGTGGTCTCTTTGTCGATTGTGATCTCACAAGACGGGGTCACAGTAGTACCATCTACATGGGATAATAAGTTTTGAAATGATAAGAGAGGAAGCATCTGATTTTTCCAAAGAAGGTCATTAGATGGAGACAACTTAATAGTAATCATATGCATAACAATATTCATTGACAAAGAGCCATTAATAGTAGACGAGGACATGGCCATTGATACAAAAGAAAGGGATTAGGAGCATAAGAATAAGAAAGAAAGGAATGAGGGAGATGAAAAAGAAAGGTCCAGGGATTAGGAAGGTGGGTAGGTGGATCGAATGACTCTTGATACCATGTGAACTATAGGATGAGTTATGGGATGCTTGGCATACCTCCAATGAGAGAACAACCATGAATTTATATAAATAATAATTACACACTACAACCATAAAGAATTAAAATGTTTACATGAATGGCACAAGTAAATATAAACTAGGATAGACTAACAGTTACACTAGGTTATTCATTATCTTGAGCTTGGGTGTGCTGGTACATTACATCTCATAAACAAGTTTGTGAATTTAATACATGTTATGTTCTACGCATTAATGACAAACAAGGACGATCATTAACTTATTAAGCGTAGGCGATCAAGCATGTATCGGGTGTTGGTGTTGATATATATAGAGTCGAGCAATTAACAAGCTCATTTGTTATGTTAGGGTCTGTTGTATACCATGTTATAACACATTAGAAATGTGTTGAAATATGGTGATTTTTGGTATAGAAATTTACATTGTTTTGAAATGTTTAAAGCATGCCTAACAACATATAAAGCATTCTACTATAATATATATCGACTTAGGTCTTTAGACAATACTTTGAATAACTATTTTGAAGTATGCTGCTCTGGTAATGTGTAAAGAGCTCACAGGAAAAGAAGTAGTTAAGGTTCTAATCCATCGATGAATATTAGTGCAAAATTTAGGAGTATAGGTATAGAAGGTGTGTGAAATAGTTGTTTTAATCGTAATTTGTAAACAAGATCTAAATGTTACATACTTTGTCTTCTTGACATATATAATGGTTCTGGTCTTCATACGTTTGAGATTTACCAAAAAAATTAAAGCGACAAATGATTATATTAATGAAGACACTATCATTGTGATAATATCCTTCAAAATAGAAACTTTCAGTATGACTTTGTATAACATTTGTTAAACGGTTAAACTTAGACCAATAATCACGTCATGCTTAATGAAAGCACAATACAAAATACAAATTTATTCTAATGTGAGAAGTGTGTCACGGATTTGTACCTTCGATTAAGGTAAAATAAGTAAATCATGTAGTAACACTAGGCCGTGGTAATTTCATAAATTAGTAGATAGAGAAATCAAATCAAAAGAAACATACGTTTATCATCACCAACAATAAAAAGAGGAAGAGGGAGGAACAAGAACCAATATCATCACCCTCAAATTGTCTAAAAGTTTATATTTTGATTTCCATGAAGAAGATTATCTAAATAAGACTAGCGTTTCCATGGGTACATTGGAAAGATGGAGAAGAGCCTTTGGAGCTATCAAGGACTCTACCACCGTTGGCCTTGCAAAAGTCACCAGCGATTTCAAGGTCTTTTAATTATTCGTTAATATGAACAATTAATATATTAGGTTTCATAAACATCATTTGCATGCGTTATCTAAATTCAATAAAATTTAATCTTCTAATCTGATTTTTATTTTAAGAATATTGATATCGCCATTGTTAAAGCTACCAATCATGAAGAATCTCCTCCTAAAGACCTCCACGTTAAAAGTACGTAAGATTTCTTTTCCAATTTTATAAATTTCTTTTTGTCGGGAAACCTTAACACTACAAAACATAAGAGTATCACCGATACATGTTTTCGTTAGAAATATATTCTTCGGTAAAGGTGGTTACCAACCAAAAAAATCCCTTTGTTGGAAATTACGGATTGCCGATAGAAATTTTAGCGACAATTACTGACCGATTCTAATGTTTAATTATCATATTTATTTAATTTAGCGATGATAATTAACGACGAGTTGCTTCAGTCATCAGTAAGCTAGTTTCCGTCGATGATACATATTTGTCTATGTAGTAGTATAAATTTTATTGTGTTGCATGTTAGGGATCATCGTTGCAACATCTTTTGCTGCACCAAGGGCAGATGTCGGATACTGCATTCATACACTTTGTAGGAGATTAATGAAGACAAAGAACTGGATTGTAAATTCTTCATTTCTTTCACGTATCAATCTCAGTCATCTCAAAGTCTCAAACTAGCTATATCTTTGATTAATTGTTATTTGCTTGTTTTCTTATTCATAGGTTGCAGTGAAGACATTGATAGTTTTTCATAGAATTTTACGTGAGGGGGATTCTAGTTTTAGAGAAGAATTATTGACATATTCTCGTCGTCAACATATTTTCCAAATTCCAGAATTCAGAGATGAATCAAGCCAACTTGGTAAACATACCGGCTTGATTATCTCGTTTTGATCATTTTAAAATATTTTGTTCCGACATATATACTTTAATTCATGAAAACAGCTTGGGATTGTTCTTCGTGGATTCGAACGTATGCCTTGTTTCTTGAAGAACGATTAGAGTGTTATCGAGTTTTGGGATTCGACGTTGAGATGGAGCGATTAACAACATCTCCAGGAATAGACAGGGTTTGTTCCTGATCCTTTATTAAAGTTGATTACTTTTGATATTAAAAACATTGTTAACTACATAAACCATTATCCATAATGACCGTTGGCGCAACCTTTTTACGGCCTAAAACGGATTCTAATTTCAAGGTTTTTTTCATAAAAATATATTTTTTGCTTACGATCCTAACAAGTGGGAATATGATGACGCACATTGTCTGCATACAATTTCTACAAGATAGATAATCACACGTATTATAGTTGGAGTGAATTTTAGTTAAAAAAAATTGTTTCATATATGCTATTTTTCTCATCTCTACTTAAAACTTGAAAAAGTTAGACACTATAAATTATGCAAATATAAAAAATTTGTTTCAAGTACGACATTATGGCTTAACTTTAAAACTTATAAATCGCAGGCATATAGTAGAACTCGGGTTATGAACATTGACGGGCTACTCGATCAGCTACCTGCTATGCAACAACTTCTCCATCGTCTCATCGGTTGCCAGGTGAAAGATCGATAAACATTAGAATTCACCAATGAAGTATAACCTCTACATGCAAAAACTGCCTCTTTTTCTTAAAGGTACACTCCAATTTTGTAGCTTGAAGGAGCAGCTTGCCAAAATGGTCTTATACAACACGCGTTTGTTCTTGTACTCAAAGAAAGCTTCAAGATCTACAACGCGATTAATGATGGCATGAGCAGACTTGTTGAATTGGTACCATTTTTTCTCTTGATTATCTAGTTATGTTTCATTTTCTACAATCTAACAATCCTTAGCTTCTAGTTCTTTGATCTTCCAAAAGATGATGCTGTTAATGCTTTAAACATCTACAAGAAAGCCGGAAAACAGGTTTCTTATCGTTCTTTTCCAACCTATTCTCCTACATAAGATCTTTGTCATAACAACTTTCTGACAAATTAGGCTGAAAAACTTGGGGATTTTTACAATTTGGTAAAACATATACCCCTGGCAATAAACATCCAGTTTCCGACATTGATTCAGGTACTCAAGTTTGATCTTTGTGTTATGAAACAGACAAACACCTTTAGCATGCGAAACATATATAAACCCTTATTTTTGTTTTTGAAAATTTCAGCATCCACCCTCATTTCATACAACAATGAAGGAATATGTAAAAGGAGCTTCCTTGAATGATTTGGTTTCAAATAAGAACCATGTGAGATCCATAGGTTATTTTCAATTCAAATTAAAAAATGAAGAACACGAGAATGAAATCTTATTGTTTTTGCTCTTCTTGTTTGAAACCGAAGGAGCATCAAAATGTTACAGAAGAGCAATCACCGCGAGAAATCACAGAAGTTGAAATCAAAGAGGTTGAAAACAAAGAGGTAATGCAAGATCAAGAACACAAGTCTACGCCTCTACAAAAGGTAGAAGAAGTTTTACCACTCATATCCATTGATGACGATGAGTGTCATGTGAGTACGAAACGCTTAAGGATTGAAGTTCATAGTCGTATCCGCATTTTTGCTCACACTATTCCCAATCTTTTTGTAGGATTTGAATGAAACAAGTGCAAAATTTGTAGAAATAAACGTTACCAATGTGTCAAGATCACCTCCTCTTACAGGTGTTGTATAGTTTATAGATAACAGTATAATATTAGCATATCATGTCACATCAGCTTTTAAATATCACCGGTCTGAATATCAACTTGCTTCTTAACCTTTTGTTTACATTATGGTTCCAACAGTAGGTACAACGTGTTTAGGATGGAATGAGAATGAAAATACATCAAGTTGGGAGCTTGCAGTTGTTACCTTACCAAATAATAATGCCACCCCCATATCACAAGCAAAACTGGTTAGTTTAAATTCATCTTTTGATCGAATTATTTATTTAAAAAGCAAGGGCGGAACTGGTGGAGGATCAAAAGGATTTGTTCAGTGTTCATCGTTAGAATTTGTTGGTTTTTTATACATAATAGTTGGATCTATTTAAAATTGTACATGACATGCACCACTAACTTGTAGTCGATAGAAAAAAGATTCTTATTTTATCAATCCGAACAAGATATATGTTCTTTTTCATTGTAGGGTGGTGGACTCGATCAGATGTTACTATATAGTTTGTATGAAGACGACACAACGAAGAAGCAAAAACAAAACGAGTTTGGTATGCAACACATGTCTCATCACCACCATCCACCGTCACAATATAACTACTTCAAGGTGCCCGGTAAGGTGGCTCCACCACAGACCACCATGCACACAATCATGATGCAGCAAAAAGTAGTGCAACAACCATATCAACAATACCATAATCAGTATCAACAGTGGTATCAACACCAACAAAACAGGCTCAAAGCATATAATCATCAAAGATCGTCAAATCAGTATTTACGACAGATGTCAAATCCATAACCCAATCTGTTTCGAGATGGTATCAAGTATCTCGAGAAAAATCATGAATTAATGTAGAATCAAGGTGATCAGTTTCCATGAAGTGTGTAATTTATACGTATATTTAAATATTATGAGTAATGATTATTTCTTATCGATCTAACTCATCTACCCTTTTACAAGATGCTGCATTCCTTAACGAATAAGTCCACATAAAACAGAAGGACTTATAATAACGATGGACGTAATTTGTACGTGATAGTTCATCACGAAACATGACGCGAGTAGAGAATTTATTTATGGATTAGAAAACAATTTACAATGAATTATCGATGCAGATACCCGACGGGTGTCACGATCGGACAATCGTGGTAAATGCACTAACTTATTAGTGACGAAATTGTTACTAATGGATCAACGAAGGATGTTCATGGTCAATGAAGGTGTCACATGTAGGAAGTGTGTTTGTGCCAATCCAAGTCGGCCTTTAATAGTATTTGAGTTCCAGCAGACTAAAGCCACCATTGGTACGATATTTATCGATGGATCAACGAAGAAGTTTTTTTGATTTTCTTTTGGTTTTTCCGCTACGCAAGCAACAAAAAATTTACAAATTGATAACTTTTCTTGTTTTTATATCGTCAATGTTGTCTTTCCCCTATAGTAAAATAAAGACTTTTATGATTATGTGTTAATTTTACATAAGCCCTTTCTATGAGTTTGGCATGTGTGTTTACTTTGTTTGAATCATTATTCATTTGTTTTGATTTTGCTTCTTAATCGCAAAGTTTACTTTCATTTGTTTTGATTTTGCTTCTTAGTCTACTCCTTTAATCGCAAATTTATGAAAATGCTTAATATCATAATTTTGGAATTACAACATTTGAAATGCACTCATATTTCATTCAGGTCACCTCATTTGCTTGCCCCGTTCTTCTGTACATTGTCACATTCAATGCCATTTGTAATTTTGTTCAGTGGTGGAACTTGAACCACGGTTTAGGGGGGCGGGGGAGAAAGTAAACTATTTTAGGGTGGCGAACACTATATTTATTAAAAAATTTCCACTACCGGACCGAAAATTTACACTGCAGAGCTGAAAATTAACACTACTGATGTAACCCGGCCCCTATGAAGCTTCGCCAGTGATTTTGTTGTCATGCTCGACAATTATATTCTTCCGATTACTGCTTCTTGTCATGGGATAGTATATTGTTAATTAGGAGACATGACTTCAAATTACCTTATTTGCTTACCTTGGTACTTTCAAGTGGCTTCCGATGTGATTAATCGACTTACGAAGATGATTCGTGATGGCTTTTTGCTAATAAAAGTCGTTGGTAGAACAAGATGATAATGCTAAATCATGATGCTGTTTTCAAAGATGAAGGATTGGTGACGAAGAATATAAAAGAATATATGGTTATGGTCTCATTCATAGTGATGTTTATATTGTTTAATTTTTCATTAAAAAAGATTTACACACCCTCAAATTATAAGGAAGACAAAACTTTATATGCCATTTGACTTTAACTACTGGTGCATGAACATACATATGCCATTAATTGATTTAATGTGAATATTTGATATGTTCAGAGAGGTGTCAAATTTGGGTTATTTGTAGATGGGTTTGTGTCTATGTAAAATATGCATCTTAAAGACTCATATGTAACTAAAAGCACACTTAAAACTAAAAACACCCTAAGATCAAAAAATTCAAAACACAAGTTACTTACATCTACATGAACGAGCATGTTTAATGAGAATCACCTAGATCTAAAAACACACAATGAAAATATGTAACATCTACCCCTACAACTAGAAACCCGTGGTCTTATCTCTCTAAAAATACATAGAAACCAAGTTTTTATCACTAATCATTTGGTTGAGTGGTACCTTATGACTTACTTTAAGGGAGGTTGTGAGTTTGAGTCCTATCGGCAGCAAAATACTGTTGGTGAGTCGGGTTTTACCTCAGTGGGCCTTCGGGTGGTAGGTTTTCCTCGGAATTAATGGTTGGTGGGCTTAGGCTACCCAGCGTTATCTGTATTCGCAGACGTAAGAGTACGTTTTCGCCATTAAAATACCCGAGTAGTCGGTTTTAATTATTAAGCTATTTTAAAAAAATGTGGTACAAACACACCTCCTTTTACATCTATCAAATATCGTTTTGCTTTTTCAAGAAAACGAAATTTCATTTCAAACGCATAGCAAAATTTATGAAACACATGGCTCGTTTCCTCTATCAAACCCTAATTCGAACAACACATCATCATCATCATCATCATCATCATTGAATCCTCTAGAAACGTTCAAATTAGGGATCTTTCAGTCGAATCGCTTCTCTAGCCGATCGGGAAAAGCGCAATTGATCGAAGTGGAGGTTGAATCGGAAGGAGAGGTGGAGGTTTTAGGGTTAAGAAAGCTCGAAGACGTCATCCACAACATCATCGTGAGGCAATCGGCTCCCGATTGGCTTCCGTTTGTCCCTGGTTGTTCGTATTGGGTCCCTCCTCATCGTCACCGACCTGAATCTGAGGGGATGCTTGAGGTTTTGAAGATTGTTACGAATCCGTTGACGGAAGATGAAGCTATGGCGCTTAGCTCGTCACGTGGTTGGCCTTCGTCAGCTTATTTCATTGATGGTAATGCAATTGTTTTGATTTGTGGTTGGTTTGTTGTTATGTTTTTACTTCGTTTTAGTATAGATTAATTGGTGATTTGATGGTTTAGATTGGTGATTAAAATGAAAGTTGAATGGTTTGATTGTTTGCTACTTTTGGGGATGCATTGTCTCATTTCACCCAATATATTGGTTTAGAGTTTTCATTTTCTTTTTGGGGGAATGGACTAACATGTTTGCTACTTTTTAGAGCCTTTTGTATAGAATCTTTTGGTTTGGATGGAGTCAAGTACTTTATGGATGACATGTATATTTAACTAGGATTTAAGTTCAAATGTTAAATCCTCTGCAAGTTTGAGTTGTATCTAAAGGCTATAATGGCATGAGTTTTCCTACTGCACGTCTTCTTTATTAGTAGTCGTCTACTCGTCTCTTGCTTGATTAAAGTTCAGTCAATCTTATCCTATCAGAATGTGGTTTAGGGGCTTGGTGAATGCGTGATGTTTTTTAAACAGAGATTTTATAATTCTATGAAGTATGAAAGTTGGCTAGATTGTTGGTGATCCTCTTATGTGGTTGTTTTTGGTTCAGTTGATCTCTTTTGTTTTCTCTGTTAAGAAAGAAAGAAAGCATTGAATAGCCTTTGATCTCTTTCTAGGTTTTAAGGTATGCTTTAGTACCATGTTCTACTGTAATCTTAGATTTGGGTTAGAAAGAGAAGCATGGTCAAAAGCATCTTGTGTCATATTTAACGCGTCATATTAATAAGAGCTTTTTAACTTTTTTACTTCACTGGATCGTTTTAACTTCTTTTATCTGTAGCTACCATATGATGTTTGCTCTGTTGTCGTTATAGTTTTTACTTTTTACTCATCACTGAACGTTAGCGGTAGGTTACCGCTTTCATTTTTGTACTCTTGTATGGTTGTTTACCTTGATTGTTCCTAGCTATCTTTTATATGTTGTTTGGATTACTACACTATTACTATTTTTTATTATATTCTACTCAAAAAAGAAGAAAATAAAAGAATGTTTTGGAGCGGGGGGCAATCTCTCTACCCTATAGGATAGAGGTAAGGTTTGTTAGTGTCACATCCTCCGGCCTCCCCAGACTCTATTAGTAGCTATGCTATGAGTACGATTAAAATGAGTATGTTTGTTTGTTTGTTTTTTAAGCTAGTTGTTAAACTCTCCCCTGGTATCATTAGGTCAAATCAGAAATTCAGTATTTTTCATGTTTTATTTGTCAATATGACTTAAAGTTGTAAGTGCAGGTGTTTCTCAAGTGCATCTTGTGGAGGGGGAAGTTGATAAGAATCAGGATGAAGGATGAACTCCCATCTAGCACATATTCTGAGTAAGTGTACCATCCCTCATTAACTTTGTAATATCTTACATCATTGTTTTTATTTTAGTTTTTTTGATGGAATATACAGATGGGTTCATATTGTACATAGTTATAGAAGGTAGATGTCACACAGTTGGAGGTTTTGTGGTGGTTATCATGTAGGTAGGTTTATGTACTAAGCTCACTTTCGTACCCGTTTAACAACTTAATCCTGTTTAGATCTTCTCAAAACCATTTGATATGTTTACGCTTACACCTGATATAATGAGAAACCGTCAAAATGCTTGCATTAAAGTGAAGTCAAACTCCTCATATGTTTTTTACGAGTGGAAATCAAGCTGGAGTAGCTTCATTAAGGTCTTATATAACGATACTAAATTCTCTCTAGTCTGTATGTTAATTTCGCACTTAATAATATAATTTTTTTCAAAATGAAATTTTTTAATCTAGAATATGAAGTTATGTTTTATTGTGTCTGCAACCGATAGGTTAAACAGAACGCCTGTGCTGAGCTCGTTAGAAATCAACGAGAAAAAAAGCCAGTGGTAGTTTTTTTACTAAATTTAGTTTTAATAAATCGCTGGGGTGTTGGCAGTTCGGTTTAAACTGAGTAACTGGCTAAATGATCATTGGTTTGGTTCTTGTGACAGTTTTTTACCCTTTTATATAAACAGACAGTCTTTTATGCAAACTGGATTGAACAGTTTGGTTGGCGGATGGTTTAAAACGTCTCGTGTCAATCTGACTGGACTGGTATTATAATAAAACTAATAATTTAGTATAATGTTAGTTATTATAGTTCTCTTCTTGTGCAAGTTTAGTTTATTTTTGCTTTGTCCAACATGTTTAACTAATATGCTAAAAGGTAAAGCTGAAATCCTGAAACCTAATGGCTACATATGAACTAATTTCAATTTTTGACGGTTTGGTTCACTTGGTTTATAGGAAAAGATTGTTCAGTTTTGATGACTTTGGACATGGGTAAATTCAACCTAATTACAATCATTCAAATAAGCACATATTACAATTTCAACTTACAATTTGATTTCAAATCATTCAAGTGTTTGTTAAAAATTTATTTAATTTCACAAACACAAATCTTTTGTGTCGTCTGATAGTATGGCTATTGATATTGCGTGAGCTTAAAACTCTGTTGTTCATCCCTGTTTTTAACTTGAAGTGATTGAAGGGCTACTATACTCACTTTAAGATCTGCTTGGGAGGTCATCTTCTGGAAGGCTGACTTCTAATCGATCTGTCTGTCGGTAGCTTCTAAGCTTGCTTTTAGAACATGAGTGACCAACACGCTCAACTTTTACAACAATGTTACTATCGTGTCAACATTGATGATCTCTCATTGCTGATTAACACATGATTAACTTTCACATACTTTACGTTGCATTAAGTTTAAGCAACATATAATCAATGTAATAACTAAATTTAAAGTATATAATGTAAACATTATCGTTAAATCTATTCTAAACAAAGTCGAACCTGCCATGAGGTCTTCCTCAAACATATATGGTCGTGTCATTCAACAACCATGAGCACAAGTGATTATATAGTAACAATACTAGTTAGCAACTAAGAATCATAACATACATTTCCTTCCTTTCAACCTTTAAGTTTTTTTAGAACTACCCTTCATCTACTTGTATTAACAATCTACGCCTACACCTTACATGATTTAGGGGTTGTTTGGCAGCATTTGAATCAAACTTTTAATGGTTCAGATGTCTGAACGATTCAGCACTTAATGGTTCAGACTGTTCGTTTCGCGAGCAAATGTTTGAATGGTTCAAACATTTACCTCTGAATGGTTAAGCATTATATTAATGCTGAATGGTTAAGAGGTCTAATGTTGAATGGTTAAGATCTCTTATATAAATTGGTCAGACTTTTGCCTTTGAATAGTTAAGCGATATACTAGCTTTTAATGGTCCAGACCTTTTAATGGTTAAGCATTTAATGGTTCAGACTTCTTATTGGTTTAGCATTTAATCATTCAAAAATTACCAAACAGTCCCTTAAGCTATTAACTTTTTAGATATGAGTGGTACACCTTACCGCCTCGATGTCCTTTGAGGACTTTAAATCTCTAAGTCATCATTCACCTTTTAAAACTCACTTGTGTTTAGGTTTTAGTTTATTACCTATTGACACACCATTTTATCTTCTCTTGTAGATTCCCATGTAGAATGTTTTGATCTACATGGGTTTCCATATCATATATCATCTCATTGCTTTGTTAACTTAAGATAGCCCGTAACTGTTACCATCATGTCTTATAAGATGCCACATTGTTCTAATTTCATTCATGGGCTAATAAGATAAACTTCGTGCAATATCTATATTCATATCAATTCATAAACACTTACTTGACTTCATCTTTACACTTCCCTTTCATTAAAGTATTCCCTTGTCCATAACACAAAAGGCTTCATTTCATTTGTAATCCAGCACTCAAATTATCACCATCAACTTCTCCATTGATTTTTTGAAACAACTGAATTTTATTAAAACAAAATAGCAAAATGTTATAGAGTAGAAATGAAAACACTTACGTGCAAAGTAATTGATTATTCATTCAATCCACTCGTCCAATGTTAACTTTTCGATTCCTATTGCCAAACCACCAAAAAAAAAAGATTAACAATAGACTCAAAAAAACTCTCCCTCGGAGCTGTGTTATTCTTGAACGCATTGTCATTCCTAAACGCCAAATAACCCACCACGCTATCATAATAGTCGTCTCAAACTCTCAACAAATCGTCTCTTCTTTTAAATTGTAATCACATAGCTTGGGCCCAAAAACGAATGTCATTCGGCTCCTTTGAGTCTGGAATGCTAATTTCCAGCCAACGATCAACCAAAACCAAGTCTTTAGCGCAACCTCACACCTCCTAAAACATGATATAACGATTCAATTTCATTAGAGCAAGAAGAGCATAGAGTAGAGTACATGTCAATTCCTTTGTCAACCATGTTCAATCTTAAAGGAATGCGATTATTAACAAGCCACTGAGCTAACGTATGTACTTGTCTTGGAGTAAAATGGTTCCATCTAATTGGCCGAAAACCACCCAGTAACATAACCTCGTCTATATGCTTTGTCTGATTAAGATCGAGGAATTAATTAACCCTTCTACTAATCAAAGGAGTTCATTGAATCGAACCTCTTTGATATCACCTCATAACTTGTTACGCCAATCCCAGATCCATTCATACAGACTCCATCTATCACTTACCAAACAACATTTATCATTCGTTAGACCACACACCTGTTCATTGTTTTTCATGTAAAAAAGAGGAACAACTCCTTCCTTGATTACTTCTATGCTTAAATTGGATTAGGTAGATCTATACTTATCTATTCATCAAGCCAATTTCTAAGTTTTAAAAGTTGATACATAAAAAAGTCGAATTTACTATACCACTATTTTTTATGGGTTGTTCGATGATTTGGTTGTTTAAAGATGAAGACGATTGTCAACAACAACGTTCTCTAATAATTTGTACTTTTAATAAAATTAAAAACAAAAAAGAATAGAAAGAAGATATTGTCAAATAGAAACGAATAAACATTGAACTATTACATCTTAAAACCATGTCATAGACGAAATAAATATTAAAAAAGGGAAATAACTTTTAAAAGGTGGTCATCTAATTCAAAAAATAAAATTTGATGATGATGAAGATCCATCACAAGATTTGAAAACGCACTTGGAAACAAATATGTCCAAAAAGGTGTGCTCTTAAAGTAATCCTTTTTCATTTATTTTTCTTAAAATCTTTAGACTTTCAGTTATAATCTTATGTTTTTTTTTTTCTATAAATAACTGATATAATGTTTGATTGAATATAATATATTAATACATAACTACAGTTTTATATTCTACTCTTATTAAGTTATTATTCTCTCTTCATGTTATTTATAAGACTACCTTTAATGATTTCGTCATGGCAAAGCAGATGTGTTGATTAAGACTACCTTTGCGCTACAAGCATGGAAATCCGTCATTTTCTCCGACCCGTTTAACTTCACCACCAATTGGACCGGCGCTGACGTCTGCTCCTACGGTGGCGTGTTCTGTGCGCCGTCGTTGTCCAACAGATCAAATCTTGTGCTTGGCGTCATGGCAAAGCAGGTGCTATGGTGAAAACTCATTGTGATTCACCACTCCATTTTCACACACATGCAAATATAGACTCAATTATTTTTCTTTTTTATTTTTTATTTAATATGAAAAACGTTATGAAACCACTAAAGTGAGTAAAAGGAGAAGCATGGTGTGTTGATTAACGTTGAGGTGGAGTCACATGATGAAACCACGGAGGATAATCTAATTGGTTTCACACAAACGAATGATTGTGGTAGATATATAATTAGAATTTACTATGAAATTAAATGTATCATGACTTAGAAAGTCTACATGTGACTTTGTTACGTATTTTTATGGTTGTAGTCAATTGGGAAAACGAAAGTTGTGTTTTTTATGTTTCATAATACTTCTTAAATGATAAAATGATATATTTATGAGACTAAGGTAAAATGTTGGGTCATGCATGACCACATAATGTGAAATGCGTTCTCTTTTTAATGACATTACTCTATAATTAAATAACAATGAAATGTATAATGTGTTTTAACTATTTTTGTTTTAGTCACAACAATTTTAGTAATTTTATTTTGACCACTTAAAATCAAATAGGAAATACGTGCATTAGGTTTTAATTTTTCTCTTTGTGATTTGTCAAAATCATTTGTTTTCTTTTAATTTTTTTTTAAAATTGCTGCTTTTTTAATTTTGTTTTTGTACTCAAACGAATGATTTTTTAAATGTGATAATGCGATATTAGATAACAGTTTATTAGAGTTTGACCATATAAAGTTTGTTTTTGTATTTTGTGGGTTTGCCTTTTTTCTTCAAACATATGATTATCTCAGTTTTACGACGAAGTAAATGTTAGGGTTTTACGACGGAGTGAAACCGTTGCGACATGGTTTTGTACCTTTCTTGATGTTTTAAAAGTTTTTATGACGTGTTTTGGTATCCATATTTATTCCCCGCACAACGTGAGGGTGGTAATTCCTAGTTTAAAATATAAACATGATGTAGAAATGGTAAATATAATCATACATAAGTTCATGTACTGTGATCTCTAATCCTCATATGAAACGATGTTTAAATGAACAGTTAATGGACCAAATAAATTAATAGATATTGGACATAAGCATAATGGTTGATGTCACGACCCGGTCATGCATTAACCATAGTAAGAAACTTGAAGAACAAGAATAGAGCAAGAAACGATTAGTGAAGTCCATTGCATTTCACGATTCCAACGTATAATGAAGCGTGCCTAAGACAATTAATCAAGTCAATATTCAAATTTTCATTTTCAATTCAATAATATACATGTCCAACGTATAATGAGGCGGAATCCCGGTCACCTGCTACACCACCCATTTTTGTCATTGTGTTCACCTCCATTACCACTACAAATTAGTAAAATCACCATCAACCATTATAAATTGTCTCCCATATGCGTATTTGATCGGCCGGATTCAAGTTCTTCCAAAGAAACAACGATTAAAGATCATCAATTCAGAGTGAAACAGAGGATTCCCAAATTAGCTTTAAATTCAATGGTAATTTGGGAATTAGAAGGTTGGGGGACGGTGAGGGATCAGAAGTGCCATCAATCAAGCCCCATGGTTGTAGGTTGGGAATTAGAAGGTTGGAAGACGGTTGCAGGTGGTGGTGGGGCGCTTAAAAGTGTTATTAATTGAGCCCCATGGTTAGGGTTACTGTTAGGGCTAACAATGGGAATATCGGTAGATGTTGGTGATGGTTGTGGTGGTATGTTGGTACGACATCAGTAGTGGCGTACGATGATGGTGGTGGGGGTAGTTGGCGGTGATGGTCGGACTAGTGGGTTTCGTTGGTAGTGGCAGGTGATGATTTGGATGACGATGACAAGTGATGAAGAGATGATGACATAGGGGAATGTATGAAAATAAACGTCGAAAATAATAATAGGGTTAAAAGAAAATAACAAAAACACCCTTGGAAGAGATAAAGGGTGGGGGGTTGTTTACATACTTGACTGACGGCGTTAGTTCATTTAAATTTAAATGGTACAAAATGAAAATGTTAGGGATGCAAAGAGTTAAATATTAGCAACATCAGGTATGCAAAACGAGACTTTAAAACTAAAAGGATGCAAGTAGTTAAAAATGACAAATATCATGGATGCCAAAGATAATTTACTTTAATATTTAAATCTTATGAAAATACTTTTTAAGAACTAGTTAACTTTTAATTTTTTCTATAATGTCAATTTCAACTAAAATGGCTTGGAAAAATGCATAAAGAACTTAAAAAAACAACCAAAGACAAAAGCGCAGTAGAAAAACAGTCGATGCACAACTTGACCATGGCATTCATTGAAGGATTTTTTTCACTTTTTGAAACTTGTTTTTTCACACTATTTAGGCAAGTCTGTTTCTAAATTTGACCCACCTACACACTAAAACCCTAGATTTCTAAGGCAATAAGTCATATTCAATTGATCTTTAGCTTTAAATACCTACCATCCAAAATCAAATAACACACATTAGTGAAGGGAAAAGTGATGAATGTTCTTCATGAACACAGATTCGTGAAGGATGGCACTAATAAAATACATTAGTGTGGGTTCGAGTCTAGGTGGATTTTAGGAGTATATTTTATATGTGTACGTGTTGTCTTAAAAAATAATGCATCAAACAATATCTTTATATCATTTATCTAGTACAATCCTATAATCAAAGTTACGAAGTTACGTCATTCAGACTAAAACGAGAAAACAATGAAGACGTCAACATAAGAATAATAGAAACAATCTTAAACATGATGAATAATAATTATAATTAAAAAAAGGAAACGTTGTAACCCCAAATGAAGGCGACGGATATGTGACTAAACCGATATTTCAAGATATGGCATGGTGGTTGACTAGTTGTTGGTGGTAAGCAACAACAAGGGTTGTAACTTGTAACCACAACAACAAGAGTTTAGAAGTATAGTGGTAACAAGAGGGGTAATATAATTAAAAAAAAACAAAATTAACGTAAATATATTAAAATGTTACAGCTGGAAATTTGATCTTCACTAACAAACTCCACGAAATCCCAAAAAGAAAACTGATTGTCGACAAAAGTTTCCATGGAAATCCGTTAGTATCTTCGCTAGTTGGTAATCTATCAGTAAACTACACACTCTATTTTCAATAAACTTTCTGACAGATTATCAATAAATGATACATTTACCTATGTTGTCACACATTTATACGTTGGTTATACTCCTTTCCTTCGGAGTGTGTGTCCTCGGAGAAGGTATATCAAGAAATGAAGAACACCATGAATAGAGATAACCGTGGTTCGAGGGGAATAACATGAAACAAACAAAAAGCAAACAACCTAGTAAAAATTACTTGTATTATCTTACGGGATAAAAAGGTTTCTCCTAAAGTGATCCTTAGTTTATAAAATCTGCTTTTTGAATTTTGAAAATCATGCATCAACAAGATGAGAAAAGAGAACATGCAAGAAAAAAATTGTTACGATAACAAAATCTATATAAATGAATTAATAATAGGGCATAAAAGAGCACGATGACATACAAATCAAACATATCACTAAAATATGTAGCTAAGATCCAAAAGACACACCTAATGCTATATAACCACGACTAAATCTATAACCATGACAAATTAATAGGAGTTTATAACCATAACTAAAACTATAAGCGTACCTAAGACCCAAGAACACCTCTAACTAAAGGCACACAAAGAAGTAAGGTCACATTCATAAAGGACCGAAGACAAACGTAGAAGGCGAGGGCAACAACATGAAAGAGAAAAAAGAAAAACATAAGAATGTTAAGAAATATAATAATCTTTTTAAGATATTATGTATTAAAATGTATTTTTTTTATAAAGATGTAATGATTAAATAGAAAGCATCTATGTAACACTAAAGTTTAAGTTAAATAAATTACAGTGGTAATGTTTTACAAATCATGGCTCGCTACGGTGACAACAAGTATATTGGTTTGGAAGGAGGTATCTTATGGTTTTTAATTTGAAGGTTGTGAATTTAAGTCTAATTTGATGTAATATGCTTCAAGTTGGTCACGGTGAGTTTTTGAGTAGTGGGTATCTTTGAAATGGTAGGCGGGTCGAGTCACCAACATTGTTTGTGTTCGTGTGATGCGAGTCGCTTGTCGCTAATGGGTTTACCCGGCTGGTCGAACTTATGGTATTCATTGAACGTAATAAAAGGGAAAAAAAAAGAAGTAAGTTGCTCGACATTACTTCAAGTGTCACGGATTCAACACCCACCCTTCCTCCGATTTCTTCCGTTTTTGGCCTTTCTTCTCCTTGCCTTTCTTTTGTTTTCATCTTCTTCTTTCCTTTTCATGTCTTTTTCTTTCCTTTTTCTTATTATCAATTTCTTTATTTCTTTTCAATTATTATTATTCTTTTTTTAAAGTATTTTTCCACACTTTCTTTTCTTATATTTTATTTTAAGTTTAATTTGTTCTACACACTACCTATTCTTTTATTTGAGTTATTATCTATATAATTATCAAGTTTTGTATGCATCATAAGTTGTACTATGTGTTTTATGGGTTAGTGTCAACCTTTTTTTTTCTTTTTTTTCTTAATTTTTGACTTTATTATAACCAAATATTTTTACATATTTTATAAATTAGCCTTAATATTTTCTTATTTTTAACTTTTGTCCTCTATACTTTTATATTTTATTATTTTTTCCTTTTACGTTTCGGTCTAAATATACGAGTTAACAGGCCGCAACGTGCGTGTGTGTTCAACGTTTTTTCGCTTATTTTTTCCCCATTTAACGGCCCCGTCACAATAGCTGGTACTAGATCGATTTACTTATTGTTTTATATGTTTTATGTTCCTCTTGCGTCGCTGCGCGGTTTAACGTTTTTACGTCTACTTTTCATTCGATTTATTGTTTTGTTTTTATGGTTTTTTCGGTGTTGGTGGTCACTGGCGGTCATGTTCCATTAGTGTTACTTGGTATAGTTTTACGCCTCCCGCCGCAACGCGAGGGGTTTAATACTAGTTTATGCTAAATACTAAAACATGTTTATAAGATAAATCATGATCATTTATTTTTAAATTAGCTTTCGTGTTTATCAACGCTTATTTTTATTATAATGTTATGTTCTCTAGTATTTCAAACATGCCTTGATACGTAGGGCTGCAAATGAACTGAACATCCAGCGAACAGTTTGTGAACCGTTCGGCGGGAAGTTCGCTTATGTTCGTTCCTTTAGTAAATGAACGAACACAAACAAGAAAATTTCGTTCGTTTAGTTAAACGAACGAACATGAACACAAGCTGCGTTCGTTCATTTATGTTCGTGAACATTCGATAATGTGTTTGTTTATGTTCGTTAATATCCGTTCGTGAACGTTCAATAATGTGTTCGTTTATATTCTTAATTTTTGTGTCAGTTATTTTTATCACTATTATATCAAGTATATTTTGATATTTATGTTAAGTATTTATTTATTTTTGATTGATTTTGTGTAATGTTTGTAATAAAAATATAAATTTTATTCTAAAATAAATCTATAATCATTTGTATTCGTTTGTTTTTTATAAGCTTCTTTGTGTTCGTCATGTTCATGAATAATTATTTGGGCTTGTTTGCTTTTGTTTGTGTTCATTTGCGTCCGGTATGTGTTCATGAACATGTTTATTTTTTTAGTGAACGAACACGAACAAAGAATCTCGTTCGGTAAGTGTTCGTGAATAGTTTATTAACAGGTTTATATCGTAACAGAAAGCTATATATATATTTGAGAAAGGTCACAACAGAAAAAAGAATTTACTTTTAAGTATCTTTTGACGAAAAGAATGAAAAAGAGAGCTGTTGGGGGTTGCTATCATGGAGATGCAAACATAACTGTGTTCACATGATCATGTTTTAGCTAGCGACAATTGCGGTTCCCCACACATGTGCTCCTAATAATAATATTCTATTCATCCACAAATTTCATTTTAATAAACTAATTATAAAGTTAGATAAGAATTATCAATCATATACTATATGATTTTGATTGATTTGGAAATATGGGAATAAATTATTTAACAAAGGCTTTTGCCTTTTAAATAAAAATATTTGAGTTTAAACCTAGAGATGAAACAGATTAATTTGAAATAATTTAAAAGCAGTATATAAGATAGATTTGTCATTTGAAAAAAAATATGATTTTTGATTGAAGAATTTAGTGGAAAATGAATACAGATTCAAGAAACCGTGTCCTAGCCATGAACAAACCAGTAAATTATTCACAAGCAAACTCAATTTATATGCATAAAGTTCAAAACACGCTCAACCCTTAACCGCACCCTAATTGTTAAAATACACTATAAATTTAAAATATAAATAAAACGGAATTATATTTAAGAGATAATCAGTACAGAAATAAAAAAAACAATCTCTAAATAGATTCCGTATAATCAACTTTAATTGGGATAAAAACTCGTCTAACAAATCAATATAATTATTACTAAATTGTTGCATGGTCGAATATATTTTATGCTTTCAATCTGCTTAATAAGGACATATGTAAGCATATACATGCCATACATACGCACATGTATTCTCACATGCAACGCACAAGATTCGTTAAAACGCCATCGTTTAGTCCACCTTATAGCCAAATATAGTTATAATCTGTTAATTGTTTGAATATAACAGTATTATATATTAGGTCGAGTGTCACTAAGAAAAGAAAGAAGGACTTCAAATAAAATTCTCTGTCTCACATGACAAGATTAAACATAAAATTGATTTATAATAAAAACCGTTTTGATTATTTATTGCAATGAAAGAAACAGTGACACACTTTGCATTTCATACACTCGCATCATCACAACTAGTGTTCATGTGATTCGATGTAGGAATGATTTATCTAGAATGGTTAAATAGGACGACTCAATTGGATCAATCCAAGGGTTGCAAAAAAGTAACGATTAGATTTGGGCCATACTTGTTTGACAGAAATGTGCCACTAGTTTGTCATGAAAATGATTGTTCTAAGTAGCGGTTAGGAATGGAGTGTTGTGATGGTATGGTTATATGGATGGACAAAGGTGTCTGCTTAATTAGACGATTGCAATGGTTCATGAAGAGTCAGTTTATTGGCGTTGATTGTGACCAAACAACATTTCTTTTTTAAACATTGATCAATTGTGACATTGAAGAGGGTTATGACTTTTACTCAAGGTCCCACATTTCGTCGTTATATAACGACAATAGTTTATGATCAACGACGTTAGAAAAAAACAAACAATAAAAATGCCCACACAAAACAACACCACCATCAATTTATGCATCATCACAGATAACTCTCTTGATCAAGAAGATTATTATCGACCGACAATAGTCCTCCTCAAAAACTTATGTGTGTACAACCAATATTTAGCAACAACACGATAAACACCCTCATGTTGCCGTTCATGAAGCATCACAATAGATTTATCAATAAAACTTATGTTTTATTACGTGTTTGATTATTATAATCTCATGAGAAAACAATTTAGTAAACTCTTATTATCTTTTTTTAATAATACCATATGACTAAACAACTATGTTAACATGATTGTACCGTGAGGAACGATTTGATATGAAAATGTACGCATAACATTTAAGTAAATGCTAAGGCCATGTTGTACGGCCTCACTTTATAAGTGAGGATGAGTAGAAAGTGATTGTCACCAGTTTTTGTCCCAGCGACCTCTTTCACTTAACAAACCACCTCCCCCCCCCCCCCCCCCCCACCCCCCAAATCATTTGTGATAAAATGGTCACACTTGGGTGAGCGGTCTATTACGAGGAGATTAACGCCCATTAGGGCACTCACGCGTGAACCACTAACACGCCTTTAACGGAAGTGGGCAATTGTGTTTTGTGAGGGTGAGCAAGCCACATCACCTCTCATGCACCCTCCGTGAGTGTACGTCACATGGTCTAAGCATGGCATGCATAATAAACATGAATAATAACATGTACCTATTCTCTTTCTATGTCACCTTACATAGTTAGGTATAGATTCATATAAAAGTTGTAATATAAAAATAATAGTTCAATTATTAGCATATTTTATTCTAAAACATAATAGAATGGGTTCAATTTCTCCACCCCGTTCCAATACAAATCTCCTTTTGAGACGAATTTGCAACTTACACACTTACATCTGAATTGTTATATTAAGTTCTTAACAAATATTATAGAATCAGAATATATTCACTTATCACAGCCTCCAATCTTCTCTGTCGGGTTGCAAAAAAGGTTGCTAGTGAACACTTACCATTCTCTGATTTTGTCACGCCAACGTTGGATCTTAAACAATTCGACTAGAATACATTCACTCATCAGCCTCACATCCTTCGCCGGCTGGCACCAACATTGGGTTTTATATAAGAAACCTTAAGGAAAAGGCTCAACATGAATGAGAGAGAAGCGAAACGAAGGCTATGGACGATGTTACTGGGAAGACGACAACCGACTTAGAAAGAATGCCTAGCTTCCCTTGGCAGCTAATGTAGAAAAATTGTCGGCCATCTTGTCCCTCCACAACAACCTCTCTGTTTTCTCAATTACCACTCTATTATTCGGCATCAAAATAAAACTCTAACTAACGAAAAGGCTCAACATGAATTAGTGAGAGAGAGAAGCAAGGAAAAGCCAATGCATGCCTCGACAACCGGCGTAGGGAGATTGTCGATCATCCACCTCTACCATAACATTTGATTGATTTTCGTTGTTGATCTCTCTTTCTCTCTCATCTTTTTCTCTAAAAGATCAGAAAAAGAGAGAAAAAAAATGTACAAGAGGCGTGGCAAGAGGATATGACTTTTTTTTACAATGACATCAAATTACTAGTTAATAGCGTTAAGCTTATAAAAGTTTTCTTAAAATAAATATAGATGAATTTTCATTTATTTAATTTGAAGAAATAATAACTCAATGAAAGATAAATTATGTAAACTAACAACCTCTTTCTTTTTCCCTGCCGTACAAAAAACAAACATCTTTTTTTTGAGTTTGTGTCTTCCTCCTGATCATTTTCACAAGAAATAATTTGACGAGTTAATGTTAATCGATCTACTTGATTGATTATTAATATACAATTAAATTGGCTAAAATACCTAGCTTATGTATAATTTTCATTTGGCATCAGTTTCAATGGATAAAGAATTGGTCCTTCAAGATTAATCAGATTGATCGAGTTAGAGCTCTTATAATATTACAATGTAATTTCTTTCTATTCGGATGCTATGTGTTTCTAGTTTTCTCCCATTACATGCTTGTAACTTTTTGCTTTTAACGTCTTGTTAGATTTGTTTATGAATCATCTAGCTGTTGGAAAAAGTTTAGCATCAGTCAATTTATGTAACAAGTGCGTAGTCAACATGTTACGCCTATGAGTCATGTCATGGTAGTTGTCACAATGAGACAATAATTACGGAATATATATCACAAAAGACTAGTAAACTCACGTTTAATTTCATTTTGAGGTCTCCATCTTTTAATTTCGGTTAGTTAAATGCATCAATCTTGAAGAACATTTTTAGCATTCAAGTAACAAAAGTACATATTGAAAATTTTCATTTTGATCAAAAGGCATAAGATGGGCATCTTAAATTAAATAAAAAATTGTACAACTTCAATTAAATATTACATTCATGTCTAATTTCACCGTTTTGTCATTGTATCACTAGTGTCGACTTAGCGTTATAAAGCAGAGGACTATTTGCAACACATGGATGTAACAAAAATCGTTCGATGAAGGTGGTCCTGTCGGGTGTACTCTATAGAAAAACATGACACGGTAAAGATTTATTGATATGTTATCGATGACTTTTGTGTAGGACTACAACAGAATGTCGACAGATTACCAGATAAAATTTGTTAACCGTTCACATGGATATCATTGATGGGATCAATGTTGAATGTTCACCAAGGATCACCAATTGGATATCATCTACAATATTTTTCGTGAGTGATATCAGGTTACTATAAATGTTGGTAACACCTTCTAATGATAAAAAAAATTATTGTGAAAAAAAAAACTAATCATGTATTGGTTTCTATTATCTAACACATGTAGTTAAACGTTATTATGTGGGTTGACTTGTTTGATTAAGAAGAGAATGTTTGGGTTAACATGTTTAATCCTTTTTAAACAGGTCGACTCATAAACATGTTTAAGATCCATTAACTCGTTTATTACAACATATCTACCCGATTAACACATTTCCACTTAATTACTATCCGTCAACTCGTTTAATATGTTCAGATGAATGAGTTAAACGATTTGTGTTCAACTTACATGATGTTAAGTGTGTTCGGTTTGGATAGATCTAAGCTTTTGATATAATAATGAAATGATAATATGTTTTTTTTATTCAAACAATCCATCGGTCAACTTTTCTTGTTATTACTCGTAATTGAACCCATAAATTAGAAGGGTAGGGTTATACTAAAAAGGATGTTTAATCTAAAAAGCTAAAAAGATTGTGTGCTTAACGCATGTCCTTATATTGTTTTAAATAGGAGGGTATTTTGGTCATTGTGTTAAATACTTCAGCTCATTGTGTCTTATACGTTTATTTTGTCATATATTTTACATCATTTGTTATGTGCATTAATCATTGTGTTTTACGTTTTAGATCATTTGTGTTAGTTTTATCATTATTTTTATAGATTATAATATTGCTATCTATCATTATGTTTTACAATTAGAAGTATACAATGACATACTTTCAGTAATATATTTTTCAAAACTCATAGTGTTGAATATAACACAATGTGTTATTTTTGTTACTATTTTAATCATTTATATAAACTTGTTATCTGTCATTGTATTTTACCATTAGAAGTACACAATAATTTTATTTCACCACTGTATTTGTCAAACTCATAGCGTTCAAAATAACACAATTACGATCAAAGATACAATGAGATATTGTGTTATTTTGTTATTGTTTTATTATTGTATTAGATTAATTAGTTGTTAATTTATTATTATATTTTTCCATATTAGAGATAACAATAATGTTATTCCATCATTATATTTTTTAAATTCACCATTTAATAATACATAATAGTATTCAGAAAAACACATAACTAATAAAAAGACATAATAAACTACACCAAAAATACAATACAAGATATGAGTTTAAAACGTATTTTTTTTTTCTTTTATATAACAACTAGCTTTAGTGAAACCATGTATTACACATATTGAATAAATAAAATATTATATAATAAAAATTTTATAATTATAAAATAATATATGATTTAAATTATGTATTAGTAAGGACTATAATTAATAAAATAATGATATCATTTTTTTAAATTTTTGTTTCTAAACTTTTTTTGTTTTTTCCCAAAAAATAAATTAAACATTTCATTTCAAAACAATACATTTTATAAATTTTGTGTTTTAAAAAAATATAATGTTTTAGAAAAATTCTTCTTAGAAAAATTTTATTCTATAAAATTGTTTCCCTAGAAATAAACATTAATAAAAAGATTTATTTTAACTTTTTAAAAATGACTTTTAATCAAAAAGTATTAAATAATAAATTAGCAATTAATGTAGTTATTTAATATGATAAAGAAGCGGGGAAATTAAATGAATTTGGTGTTGCTATGTGGCATCATTATATCCTTTTATTAGAAGAAGATAAGAAGACACGAGGATAAGAAGATGCTATACTCGTTTTAAATATAAAAAAACGCTCGTTTTTATGGTTTAAATTTTATAAAAAAATAATGTCGTATATAAAATTTGTAAACATTTAAAAAAATGAAGAAACTTGCAAAATCAATAAAAGTGACTATTCCTAAAATACTATTACTACAAAACATTTTTTCTACAATTTGATCTAATTCATTGATTAAGAGATGGATAGTTGAGATTAGTTTTTAACTTTTTTTAGTTTTAGAAGGCATTCTATTTGAACCTTATTCAAATTAAAAACCCGCTAATCATAATTGGTTTTCTAAAAGATACTTAATCGAATAAGTGATTTAAATAATTCGAATTACATCAAAGGGGTTCATTTGAGTTCTTGAGGTACACCCCCTCCACCCTAACTCTAAAAGGTGAAGTTGTGGTTTATTTTTCCGGTCAAATTGTGACGTGTTTTCAAACTATAAAAATACAGCACCAAAAGCTCGAGACAAATAGACAAACAAAGAAATCAGTCTTTCTGTTTAAAGGTATAAAATTATGTGTTTAAAAATTAATAATATAAATTAGTTATCTTTAAAAATTCCCTGCTCACATGTTTGCCTGTTACATATTATATTCTCCTCTATTCTTATATCTTCTTTTATTCCTTTTCATCTTTGAAATATATAAAAAAAAAAAAAAAAGAATATGTCACGCAGTTAAAAATGAACCATAGTGCTTTCAACTTGGGAAGATATAATTAACGACCATCTGTTTTAAACTATTAATTTTATTAATTTTGTTGTCATTCTTTAATTTTTTCACAAGTCGTTTAGATATGATTTAAATACTTAATCTAGCATATATACATAGATATCCTGTTTAGTGAATATTTTATGGTTTTTAACGTATATAAAACGCTTAAGAACGATTATAAATGAAAAAAATAAAGTATATAAATTTATGCATATTATCTATTTATTTAAATAATACTACTATATAAGTTAACTAAAGCATGAAAGGATAGAAAACAAACTATTAACTCAAAGAATAAAAAATGTCAAACCGGATCATACATTATTTTAGTTAAAAAGATTTATATTTCCTAAACTAACTAATAAATCTAGTGTACAACTGTATACATTGAAAAAAAAAAGTTCAGCCGTACCATATTCCCTAAAAAATCTACACTATTTTCAGTGATATTAATAGAAATTTTATCAAAAAATTTATTTATAAACTTCTATTATTCCTAGATTACAAACTACTGGAGATGCTCTAGACTTGATTTTTACATCAATCTCACCCAACCACTAAAGCCTCTAAATAACGACAAAATCTAACTATTTCCCAAATCAAATCCATCTCGCTTATTATGCCATTAGTAATAGTACATATAAATAATAACGGCAAAAATATTAATAACATAATAAAATATATTCTTAATAACAATAATAATAATAATAATTATATATTTAATAATAACACAACAATAATAATAATCAGGAGAAGAAATCAGCATAAACCAACCTGATTTAG